>JAEQBH010001434.1:0-70129 GCA_016808115.1 Tetrastigma voinierianum | reverse complement strand
TGTCCCAAGCAGTCCACCAGTATTCAATATATCCAAGAGATCAAATCACATGAGTAATACCTTACCATTTGTGCCCACAATGATCCTCATAATACATACCAACCATGAAGTCAACCAGCACACCCACATTACAAGAGTTCAAATGTTTTACTTTATACAACATATTAAAATTAGGGAAAATTGCAATACATAGATATCACAAGCCAAAGCCACATAAATCCCGGCTTTTCTTCTAATCCATGGTCTCTGTGATGAGCCTTCCCCCGCACGCTCCCCTCGCACTGAAAAGGATCCTGATCGCATCAGGAGCTAAAGCTCATGAGGAGAACTCTTCCAAGCCGGCTACCACCACCCAAGTGTAGTGCAATGTTCCAATTTAAACAAACATTCAAGCAAATGCAATGATCCACTGGCCGTTCACGTGACCAACCCACATCCCGAGCTCCTCATCGACTTCCTCTCATACTCGCCAAGCCCTCGTATGAGAATTATTAATTTATTAGTGGGCAACCCTTCCGGCTGAATATATATCAATCACGTCTCACTCATTGATATATTAATTGCTCAGGATCACCCATGAATAAATATCAATCGGGCTGCCCGACAAGGATAATATTCTTTAGTTTGTGACTACCGATGAATAAATATCAACCACAAGCCCGACTGCTGATATATTATTTAGTTGACCACCAATTTATTACTTAGACTACCCTCCAACCTGTTTCAGACCTCATCTCATGCACCTGGCCTTATTCTCAGGAAATCAAGGCATATGGAATACTGCATGCGCCTACCCGCTTCTCTAAATCACATGCAAATATATACATGAATATATTTACATAAACTTTTAAATCACATATCAAAATTAGCTCATCAGGCTAATGATCATACACGGTAATTTACTTAAATCACTACCAACACGCATTTCATAAAATAGTATATTTTTAGAATACTATGTTTAGAATAGTGAACTCGCTATCATTCTTAAAATCATTAAAACACCCCGCTCACTTAGTGAACTCAAGAATCCACGGCCATTCTTACCAAAGATACTGCCAAGCATTTAACACACAACCAACACCCCATTTGTACAACCAAACAACCCCTTAACATCCATGGAGCAATTACGACCACAAGAGAAAATCCTAAATAAATTCCCACAATCTGTCCGCATGTTTTGGGACCATCAAACGGTCCCTCACTCCGGCCTCAAACTAATCAAAACATCGAAAAACTTAAATGGGAATAACCGCATAGGGAGAAAATCCTACCCTCGGAGTTGTCAAAACTCAGAAACTGGTCCACGCGCAGCTCGCCTCCGACGCAGAACGCTTCTCCTCTGCACCTAAAGCCGTCGACTATTGATCTCTCTAGTAAATCCAGAGAAGCTTTCAGTTTTCTCTCTCTCTAAAAAATGAATTCGGCTGCTACTGGACCTCCCTGCCTTCCAAATCACGTTTTTCTCTTGCTTTCAATTTGAAGAAGAAGGCCACTGTAGCCTTTTGTCTTCTTTAATTAATATCTCATTAATTGATTACTCTTTCTTTACCATGACATTCTAAGACTACCTCACATCCATTTTCATAATTTCTCTACTCATACCACTTATGGTACATGAGTACATGCTATGGGCAAAAGCCTTTCGTCGTGATCGGTAACTGATGACAGACTAAACGCGATGCCTCTAAAACGTGTCGACTCGACTGTCTGTAAAGAAATTGCTAAATTTACGTGCTAACTAGATTAAGGAGATATCTCAACTGCAAATAACTGCTTCACACATCCGAGATCTGTAAATTAATTACGGACTTTTAACTGCACTATAATTTTGTAATGTAAATTACGATGTTGCCTCATTCCAGAAATTGGAAATTTCGTTTTACATATTCTAACCCAACCAAAACCAAACATGAGATTAATTAGCTTTCCCAAATCCTAATTCAAATACTTGAAGTTAGTTAATCATATCACAGTTATCATAAAACCAGAATCCATACAAAGCCTCACTCATCTTATGGAAAATAGGTATTACCAACCCAACCACACGAAGTTAGATAGATTCCTAATTCAAACCCTAGAAATGGAAATAAAACTAAATCCATACAAAACCCAAAGCAATCTAAAACAAAACCATAGCAAATCCAAACTAGCATCCAAAACCTTTCGCTTCCTCTTTCTTCTCTTTCTTCTTTCTCCCTTCACGTATTTAACCTTCAAATGCCTAAAATGAGAGACCAATTTGTCTTATCCTCATTTTGGAGTTAAGGCCATGTTTGACACAAATGCATTCTTTTTGATTCAAGCTCATTTTATTACACTTTGTCCTTCAACTCTTTCATTTGCTCCACAAGTTATGTTATTTGTATAACAGCCCCTACATTTTATCTTATGACTTTTGTGTCTGCTTTTTGACAAATCTTCTTCTTAAATTTACCCTTACTTATATCCCAAGCTCAGATTTCTCACATTTTGTATTTAATTTATTTAAAAATTCAATTATACCCACAAAATACCCTAAACATGCCTAAAACTAATTAGGTATATTATAACATAGCTTGTAATAAATTCGATTCTCTAAAAACAAGGACAATGAAGACTGTTTTCCATAGGTCGGGAATTACTCATTCAATGCTTTTAGCTTAAAAGTGTAATCTAGAGATTAAAGGATGTCATTTTCGAAATTTAAAAAACACGCAATCAAAAAAATATACCAATAAGTAGGTTTATATTGCAACAATATTCTAGTTTCCATTATAAATACTTATTGAGCAAGATATTTATAACAAACTAATATTTGAACATGATACTAAAAGTGTCCCACCAAGTCACCACCTGAACTCAAATAGTAACCCATGACAAGAGTGAGTTTCGTGTTAATACACATGAAAGTCCCCAGGTAAGTCGCGGGGTCACAATCCGCCCTTCAAAACTCTTTACCTTAGGCTCTATCATTCTGTACGTGACTTCTCAGACAGAAAACAACAAGTCACTATCCATAAGAAAATTGATCCGAAAAATTTAATAAATAACATGCACATGCATCAATCAAAAACTTTGTTTCAATAAACTTAGACTTTCTCAATAACACTAATGGTCTCGTAGAAATGATTATTAATGTTATTAGAATTAAAATGTAATAAACTTATTAATTTAATTTCAAATTTATCTAATATTCAAGTGTTATCGACGTTAGGTCATAAAAACCATTAAAAATTGAAATATACAGATATAATCCAATAAAATCCTAATATGTTTACTCCATTAGTGGGTATCAAGAAAATCCATTTTATTATCGACTTTAATGGAGCTCAGAGGTTTAAATAATTAAATTAATTCCAATATTCATCTATTCAATATTTTACATTAATTTATTAGGTTTTACATGATAATAATTGTAAGACCTTGAGAAATTCCAAATTGGAATATATAAAAATCAGAATTTTGATTACAAAATTATAATTACTGCTAAAAATCCATAATTACCCCCTAGATCTCAGATGACTAAACGATTGCACCGCTGGGAATCGCTCTCACAAATCTAGTTAGCACTTGAAATTTTGCAATTTGATGAGACAGCTTCGAGTCAAGACGTTTTTCGAGGCATCGTTGTTTCGAAAATGTGAATCATTTTCGATGACGAAGGCACATATAGCATGTACTCATGTACCATAAGTGGTATGAGTAGAGAAATGATGGAAATGGACTACCGAGGTAGTGCCGAATATCAAATCTGAGAAAAAGGGACATAAATGTCAATTTTTGGAATGTTAATGAGCTAGATGCCAAATTAGGAGAATAGTGTTTATCTCTCCATTTTAAACAAGCCAAAACGACTTTCAAACCAAGCAGATGCAAAGAGGCGGAGACCAAAAATGGTGATTCTAGAGAGAGAGTTCTAATTTCTGTAAACACGATCGACCGCCGATTTCACTGAGCAAGAGGGAAAACGCTTCACGCCGGAGCAAAGATATGAACCCGCTTCAAGTAGTTTGACAACCCAAGAGGTAGGGGATTTTCTCCCACTTGTATTTTATTCATTTTGGCGGTTTTACGATGTTTCATAGTTTGATCGGAGGTCGTTGATTCCGCCCCAAAAACACGACCGACCATGAATTTTCGATTTTTTGGATGGCTGTGACTGCCTGGTGAATCAAGTGGGTTGTTTAGTGGAAATTTGCATTAAAATGATGCTTGAGATGATAAAGGCCGAATGGTGCCGTTAGACTATTCAAAACATGGGACCTGGAATTGATAAAAATTCGGGAGAATATGAGCAAAATTGCTGCTCCACCGTCGATTTTGTGAAATCATGTGTATTTGTGTGTTGATGTGTGTATTGATCGGGATTGAGGCCTAAATGGTCGGTGGAAACCCGTTCACTATGAACCGAAGATTTAGGATTCTAGAATAGTAACCCAGGGTTTTTACTATTCCCTAAATAGTGTTCTAATGAATGTAAATGAATTATGTTTGGTTGGCACCAATTACTGTGAGCTCAACAATAGCCCAAGTGAGCACTAATTCTTTTGTGTAGGTGAAATGATAAAATCATAACATGTTGTATGATTTAATTTCTATGTAACATATTCATGTTATATTTGGTATGTGATTATATCAGAATGGAACTCGCATTACATGCATTCCATATGCAATCAGACACCCAGATTATGTGAGTGAGTGCATGAATTAAGTTCAGAGAGAAAAGGTTCGAGGGTAGTCTAAAAATGTTAATCATCTGGAGGGTAGTCCAAATCCAACAATATATCAACCGTCAGCGCCTGGGCCGATATTTATTCATCGGAGGGTAGTCCACAAACAAATAATATATCAACCAATGAGCGGCCCAGCTGATATTTATTCATCTGAGGGTAGTCCGACAGAACAAATAATATATATCAATCGCTCTGGAGCGCCCAAATTGATACATATTCATCTGAGGGTTGCCTACTAATAACACAATAATTTACAAGGCTAGGCGAGTGTGAGAGAGTCATGAGGACTCTGATCCATGGGTCGCGGTGCATTCAAGCAGGATCATGCATTTGCTTGAATGTGGAAGTAAATTGGAACATCGCACTGCACTTAGGTGGTGAGTAAATTACTCCTAGTGGCGATTCTCCTATCGAGCTTTAGCCTCACCCCGTCAGGATCCCTTTTTCAAAGCAATGAGCTGCAAGTGGAAGACTGCCTGTCCCGAGGTCGATACAGCTTTGATGATATTTACATGTATTAGAATTATACATTTTAATATATACACAAGAGTAAAACATTTGGAACTCTGAACCATTATTATAGTCGATATATGCTGAGACAATGATGGCTCCAAGGGCCGTATGGGATACATATATCGTGACATATTGTCGATCAGGGGACAGTTTATACAGTTTAGTTTGGGCAGAGCCCCCGCATAAAGAGAGACTCCATCGATTTAAAGTGGCGTCATGTAACCCGGTTCCACTTGTATTCCACTGCCGATCAACAATCCGACCCCTGCCTGGGGCGTCATACTGTATCGAGCTGAGATACACGCCCAGGAGCTAGGTTTGGGTATCCATCACCACTAGGTGGTATGGTGTGAGTATAGGTTTTATGGAACCTATGGATAGAAAATTTTGGGTTTAGGCCATATGATGAGACATCACCATCAGGTGGTTTGATGATATGTATAGGTATGAGATTACCTAGAAATCAATGACAACACTAGACACCGTATGCATGTGTTGGTGTGTTTTTGTGATTGGATTTTTTTTTGTGAAGTGTGCTGTATGCTCGGGTTGTGCATAACATGAATCAGAGGTGTTATGTGATTGGAATTTACGGGTGGATGTCAGTTGACAAGATAGATGATGGAATACTTTTAAGCTTTACAAAGGTGCAAATCAACTAAGGAATTAACCAAAATAAATTATACAATTTATTTGCTTAGTGGAGAAGAAAGGTAATTTTTAAGGTTTTATGTTGTAAAACTCGAAGAAAATTAAATGAAAATTTACTAAATTATTTGGGATGTCGAAAGAGAAGAAATTTTATAAAAGAAAATAAATTTTTTCAAATTTATTTGCTTATATGAGGAGAAAATACTTCAAGATTTTACAAGTAAAATTAAGAATGAAGAAAATAAATTTTTAGTCATTTTATAGAAAATTTTTTAAAGGAAAACTGAAAAGGAAAATAAATCTTATAAATTTATTTGTTGGTATGGGAAAACAATTTTCAAGGTTTCATATGGTATAAAATTTGAAGAAAATGGATAAAATAAATTTTTTTATAAATTTATTTATGTCCAAGAAATGAAAAAAATGATTTCAGGATTTTTGTGATTTTAGTCGGGCCGGAAATAATGAGAAAAAATTTTTAATTTGTGAGAAAATGAAAAAAATTTATGGTGCGTAATTGAAGGGCTATCGCCTGATTTCCAGGATTGTAGAGAAAGGATTTTGTATTGCAAAGAAGTTGATTTATATTGCAATAGAAGGTCGAAGGCTAGATTGCATTTGCAGAATATGTTATTGAGTCATGAGACACAAATCCATTGTAACAGAGCATCAGACAGTGGGTCAAACACTTGTGTCAATGATACAAAAATTTTATCGTGACGAGGTCATATCGGGTCAAGGTCGGGCGCACGTGGCGCAGAATGCAGAAGGGCGTGCGTGGGAGGCAGGGTAGTGCAGTGGCGCGGCTCACTGGCAAGCAGTAGGCGCTGGCGCGACAAAGTAGGCGCTGGGCGCCAGCGCAGTGGCGCTGGTACGCGGCGGACGCATTTGGGGCGCAAGGCGGAAACGCGCAGGCTCGCGCACGGGCGGCGGGCGCGCAGACGCTGCGCTACGCGGTCGCGTGACGCGCGGCAGGTGAGCGATGGCAGCGCGGGGCGCGCAGTGGGCCGCAGCGCGCGGCAGGTAATGGATGCGGGCGCCGCGTCACGCCATGCGCTAAGGCAGCCGGGCGTGCCGGGCCGGGCCGGGCGAAGGCTGTATGCGCACTCTGCCTACCACCTCAGCTTTTTGGAACCAATGATCAGCATCGTTTCATTTAGTCATTAAATGAACACGCTCATTAAATAAAATTTTTTAGAAAAATTAAAATAATATTTATTAAATTCAACAAATCAAATAAAATCAACAAATTTTACAAAATTTTGAACAAATTTTCAAAAATAAATTTTTTGAAAATAAAATTTTGTTGGAAAAAAACAATATTTTAACGCGAATTGATTTACAGATACATCGAAGTTATGTGTATGATTGTCTCTAATGGGTTATGCCTATGATCAGATTGGATTTAACTCACTATTTGAAATGGTGATCACACAGAAGCTCATTTAAATTATACATGCAATGGTGAGCGATAGAAACGTGCGAACGCCAAGGTCAGAACAGACCTGTAGTGACTAAAATAAACGAACAAGAGCCTAGAATTTTACAGAATTAATGAATTAAGTGGTCGGAATTTTGCACTATTTAGAAATGATCGTTAGTCTATGGTTGTCAAGCTCCATTAGTAATCAAAGATCTCGCATTACTAGTCGATCAAATGAAAAATTAATTGATTAGCGCCATGTTGACAGGTAAATGGCCGATAGAGGACAGGACGCGAGGACGCTCCACGGTAATCGGGTCAGCACTATCGACAATCGACCAGCCAGATTTGATCAACAGCCTCGCAGGTCGGGAGCGCGTGGTCGCATCGCACGTGCCAGTACACAGGACACGTGAGATCCCAAGAACCTCCGTATAAGGTTTCAGACGTATCATCCCTCCAGTTATCTGTGGGTAGAGATCCGATGGTGGTAGCACTACTGGTTCACAGCAGGGAACTGAGAAAGTGTTGTGAGGGCTATGGACACTCTGGCACGACTGTGATTAGACTAGCTATGCTTCAGCTAGAGAATGAGGCCCAACATGGTGAATGGGCAAGGACCTCTGTGAGACCTTGGGGAGGAGCTCAAGCCAGATATGAATTCTCCCCCATGTGATTAGGCTAGAATAGGTACGACATGTCATGTCATGAGTTAGAGATCTCGAGTGACTCTACTCACAATGGTCCGAGGATTTATGATATAAACAGTTCGACGTCATCCTCGATGGATCATGACAAGCCATACAGCATCGATCAGGAGCGCAGAGAGCCACCGCCTCACACGCAGGATCTGCATCAGGTCAGAGCCAGGGGGCACCTATATTTCGCCCCTGCATGCATATGAGTCCGGTGCTAGGATGGGTCATGTTGAAGCACAGAGTCTTGATTCTGCAGGACTATGCGAGACCGCACTTAGATCTACTTAGTGGCTCATAGCACAATATTTTTCCGTATGAGCTACCCGACTACCTCCACATAGGGATGTAGACTGTATTTAGTGTTACACTCGGGTACTTTAACCATCTCTATGATTCCGCATAGGATGGCAATCATGAGCTTCGAGAACCCAGAAATCCAACAAGGGCGGCTATTGACAGTGGACATTAGACCGAGCACTTTCACCATGGGGCGCTTTGCTTCTAGTTATAAGAAGAGGGGCAAGACCTTCACGCGGGCGGCTATACAGTGAACCGTTATGATCCGGGACCTGCACTCCATTACCGAGGATCGATGATCATTTGATCACAGAGGAGCGCGTAGTCTACCCAAGACAGATCAGACCGTTTTCACTGAGTTAGAGACGATGTCTCCAAGACCGCTAGACGCTGTGGGGCACTTTCGAGTTTACTGCGATGCTCGACGATTTAATGCACAATGCAGATTCACGGACCTCATGCATGTGGTGTTCCAAATCTCATTCAGATCGGGCCTGTCGTGAGTCTTCTGGGATGACATTCGATCTACTCCCGCTGCGGACGCCCAAAACCCGGGGTCCGTGACTACCCGCCAACTCCGCACAAGTGGAGGCTCCGTTGATCCACACCACTCAAAATCGGAGCGCAGTCTCCTTTGTACGGTGAGCTCACCCAAATACAGATCACACAGCACCGTCCCCAAACAATCCAATATGTGCAATATATATCCCAACATGAGTAAAATTGCCTTTTGGGGTCATAAACCAATACTCATAAATCACTATCATATCTGATTCTTCAATTATCTCTCCAATAATTCAATAGTTGATAATGACTTTGTTTATATAAACATATTAAACTACAAATTTAATACATATTATGTCCAAAACCACGTACTGCCAAACCGCTTTTCAAAATCAACCTCAGTTAGAGATGTCTCAACGCTCCGCACTGGGGCCAAAGGGGGGGTCCTGTCGATGGCGAAGAAGCTCGAGAGGAGAATCGCCTCGCGCACTCCACCACCATGCGCACACCAAAGAAAACACACACCAAGTAAATACATGATCCTACTGGAATGTTCATAAGGATTACCCCATGTCACGAGTCCTCACCATCACCACACTCCCCTGCCTTTAAGCCATGTGGCGAGTAAAAATAATCATTTTCAAAAACAAAACTTCTTTCGTTTCCTGAAAACATACTACCAAATATTCGCAGAAAATACGGGACTGTCTTCCGAAAGGAATTGTCAGAGCCTTCCAAATGGGCCATGGTCCTCATCCGAAATGATCTAAGGTCCGTACATCTCTAACCCATCCCACCATCATCCCGTGAAATTCCTTTCGCAAACATATCCGCTTACAAATGCCTTGTCATGCACTCACACCTAATTTTTAAAGTTACCTCAGCTGCACATGAAAATGCATTATGCTATTTTCAAAACTCATTTACACCATATGTCAACATGCATATTTTCAATCAACTACAATTTCAATGATGTAATTCCAACACATCAAGCATCACCACTGCACCACCAAAGCAAATCATAATCATCTCCACTATTACAATGACAATTTAATTTCCATAATTGTGTCATTTTGTTAACACATTTAGCATTAACCCATTAATTCCTTGATCGACCAACTCTCCAAAATTTATTTGTACACACAATTCTCAAGCCATTCAATTCACACACTAATGCCATAATACATGGACCTTATAAGCTATTTCGACAACCCGGGATCGTTTTTACAGTCTCCAAAAACAGAGAAGGTGGGCTGGGGTCTACCTGTACCCAGCGACTCTTTTCTACATCTACTCCTCTCAAAGGAGCTCGATCATTCATTCCCCCACTACCAAAATAGAATTTATCTCAATAAATTCCAACACCACAGCCCACTCACAGCTTCCTCGATGTTCATCACCAAAGTCTCCACGCCCATAATCTGGCCCCATGTTCTCAGACCGATCAACACCCCATTCCCTGCCTTTTCTTTCTCCTCAGGTAAATACATGATTTGAAGGCATACAATTTTAAATTAAAAGACCCAAACAGCCCCCACTCTCTCTCAAGAAATACCCGCCATCCAAGAAAATCTCGTGGCCCTCTCTGACAAGTTCCGGTCCTACGGTTGGGATCGATCAAACGGCCCTCACTACTAAACTCAACCTAAAACATCGAAAAACCCTAAAAATGGGAATAAAACGTTATAGGAGAAAATCCTACCTTCTGGAGTTTGGTAAAACCCAAACCGGGTCCACGCCGTAGCCGGTCGGCCGGCAGAACTGCTTCCTTCGTCCGTCGAAACCAACTGGCCCGATCATCCCATCAGAGAGAAGCACCCTCTTTCTAAAACCTCTCAAAAACCAGCCACTGGATCCCCAACACCCCACGTTTGTCTGACAAATGAAGGAGATGAAGCACTATTGAGAATTCCCCGTCTCTAGTGACTTGAATCATATCTAAAATGACAATTACGCCCCTCCTTACCGATTTTGATATTCTGCACTACCGCCATCCATTTTCATCACTTTCTACTCATACTACTTATGGTATATGAGTACATATTATATGGCTTTCTGTCGCATCGAAACCGGGATGACAAGACTAAATGCGATGCCTCAAACGTGTAATTCGACTGCTCCCTAAAATTACAATTTACGTGTTAACTAGATTTCATAGACGATTCCAACGGTGCAATCCATTTCTGTCATCCGAGATCTGAGAATTAATTACAGATTTTAACCACTACAATTTTCAGAATCAAATTATTTATTTCATTTCTATTCCGTAAATCACTTCTCGTCTTACACAATAGGGAGCATGAGATTACTGAGGATTGTGTTATTACTGCTGAGACCATCAGTCAGATACCAAGTTCGCAAGTGCGAAGCTTTGGCCATCGGTGAGATTGGGCGTGTGTCACATCTACGAAAAGGTCACCACCCAGAGAAGGTCGAGGCGTGATGTCAGAGATCAATGTCAATCTTTCGAGATACGTAGCTTTCGGGATCGGGCTGGTATCGCAGGAGATCGAGGATGGATTGAAGCACCACCGATAGATCAGGATCACCCATGGACGGACTCCATGGTCAGCTACTTGACCACAGCAGAGAGATTAAGGATAATTGGAACACTGGATACTAAAGTGCTGGTAATGAGAGGGAGGATCAGCCTTTCCTGTACTGAGGAAAGAGTGGTAAGACTTCGTCATACCTGCTTCAGGACTGGGGCCAGGATTGGGGCACGAGACTGGATTGCCCAGAGACATGTGGATCCCAAGACTTCAGGGACAATGCAATCCACACCATGACATGAGAGTTACGCTCATCCCTCCACACCCTAGGGCAATGAGGAACCGCCAGCTCGAGGTGCTACACTCCCACAGCCTAGGCCGCAGGGGCCAGTGTGGGTCAAGTCGGGCGTATCGCATCGAGTCGGCGTTGAATGGCCGCCTTTGCACTTTGTAAGTGTGACTGATCGGGCCGGCTGGACGTCGCGCTTGACACTGATGAGTCGACACCATCGGTCAAGCCGCATCAGACTCCAGGCCAGTCGGCTACAATTTCAACACCACATCGATTCGCCAGAGGTTAAGGCCTTTAGAGAAGCCAAGTATGGATGTTCTTCCACAGGAGCAGGAGAGTCGACTGACAGGTCGAAATACGAAAGAGATCCTCGAGATCTCCGCCACAGGAACCTGGATTGCCACATGAGAGAGGATATCATTAAGCCAGATGCATCGTAACATCCCGCCGAGTCGTGTGGAAAATGTATGGTCATTCACCACTGCAGAGCGGCCGAGTTGTCTTTAGACTATCGCCTAACAAAGACTCATACTGAATCAAAGAAATGCAAGAGATTCAAAGTATGTGTTTATAGTTAGTGTGGTCGAGAGAAGAAAACACAGGACAAGGTTATCATGTAGACTGGGAGAGTCGAGGATAGAGTCGGGGATGACTCTGAGGCTCGATACCCCGAAATCAGACGTAAAAGTTGCTGAAACAGCAAGGCCTCAGAATGGACGTCATGTATGTGGTATGACTGAAGCCGATCATTCACTGGATCAAGCCAAGAATCAGACCTTGGAGAGGTTAGCTACACACCGCAAAGTGGTCAGGTAGTGGTTACGTGTCGGTGAGTGATATGATTGCCTGAATTTGACTAAATTCTTTTAAGAGGTGAGAATGTAAGACCCAGAGAAATTCCAAATTCGAATAAGGGCAAAAATTCGTAATTTTGATTACAAAAATTATAATTACGCTAAAAATCCATACCAATTTCAGATCTCGACAGACTGAAACTATCAGACCGCTGGAATCGTCTCGCGAAATTCAGTTAGCGCAAAATTTCGCTAATCTGTCGAAAGACGTACGAGTTCCACACGCTTTTCTCGAGTGGGCATCGCAAGCCGTGCCAGAACGACGCCACGAAGTTGCTAATATATAGTGACAGATCTCTACCCGATACTCCTCTTCCAGTGGTACCCGGTGAATGGCCATGGGAGTCCCATTGTAATCTAGAATGCACAAGGCCCCAATTTAAAAAGAGAAGTAAACACCGCAAAGACTACACACTGAATATATAGATAACTACCCACCTACTCCATCCAAGGGTAGGTCATAACCATCATACATAAAAGGAACTCAATGAGTTTAATATTAATGTCAGCGGTTTCTAAGAATATCAGATTTAGGGTACATGAAATGAATAAGTCCAATACAACAAACTCGTAATAGATAAATGTGATGAGTAATGACAAATTACATGAGATGACGCCAAATCGTCGAATAGGGCCCTACGAACTGTCTGACCTAGGAACAGATGAACACACGTGA
The DNA here is from genome assembly GCA_016808115.1 of Tetrastigma voinierianum. Classification (NCBI taxonomy): domain Eukaryota; kingdom Viridiplantae; phylum Streptophyta; class Magnoliopsida; order Vitales; family Vitaceae; genus Tetrastigma; species Tetrastigma voinierianum. The sequence goes on along the minus strand of JAEQBH010001434.1, from coordinate 57,017 downwards.
GATAATAAATCTTAAAGGAGGGCATAGTTTATAAGGAAAATAACATTTATATTTCAATACTTCCTCTCAAACCTTCCGCTCACTTTTCAGAAAGCTCCTTAGAAACATTTCACTAAAAACCCAACTTTACCTCAAGTCCAACATATACAGCATCATTGTCACCAAATTAGCCATTCTAATGTTAAGAAACATAACTCAATCACATATTAAATATAAATGGCACAAACATATGAATAATGGTGATAAAATAAATCATGAAATGCAATTCAAACCATGAGTATTAAAACAGTTATATTTAGAAAATCAACGCCCATACCACATAAAACTCAACGTTGTAACTGCATTTACGTACTTTATCTCAAACCGTCGTAAACCGACTACCGCCACCGCGGCAAAACCTGTAATACCAAAAACCGTCAGTTTAAACTCAATTTACGCACTGCGGGCAACCTAATACCAAACCGCTTCAAGTCAAACCGACTCTCACGTTACCGTGGCAAAACCTGAGACACTAAACCGTCAAGTCAAACTGACCACGCACGTGGTAAACCTGTATCACCAAACCGTTTAATCAAACCCATTCTCACTCGCAATGTGGCAACTAATAAAACCGTCAGGTCAAACCGACTTACGGCAACGTGGCACCATTGAACCGCCTGGCCAACTGACTCACTAAGAACATGGCAACCAATAAACTGCTTCATTCCTCATAATGCATCTTTCCAAACAAATACCGCATCGAGTCACCCACAAATCTCAAGATTCCCCTTTTTCTTTTTACAATAGTTTTTCAAGATACAGTTTACAACCTCAATCCATGTAATTAAAATATCCAAACACCACCGATTTATCCACGAACACAAGAAAACTTTCTAAATAGTTAAATGTCGAGACAAAATTCACATGAAATGACAACTTGTTTTATATAGAAACCGAAAAATCATGTTCGAATGCAACCAACCATCCGATCAAACAATATATATGTAAAGTGATGAATCACAATAGATATATCAACACACACACCTTAAAATCATTAAAAGCACATAAACTACACTCACGCACTACGCACGTCACCCCGCTCCTCGCAGATCGTCTCCCACCCAGAGTGCTCCAGAATATAGATAAAACTCCTGGCTAGGCTCTCATTAACTCCGAACCAACAACCTTAGGATGCCCCACTAGCCTAGAACAACTGTTAGAACTAAGAAACCATCCAAATTGACCCGATTAGTGTCCACTACACGCTGTGCCCTATGTGCCCGATACTAAAATTGGGGGCTTTTCACCCACACTTCGAATCAACCGTCCAATAATCTTAAACATCCAATTTCACTAATACAACTTCAATTTTGTCCACTTGACCAATTGATACTCTATTTGGGCTCTCCGACTTCGCATCATCCAAACAACCTAAAAACTAAACTAACCAAACGACGCCCAAAATTCATACAACTATATATCAATGGGAAAGCCTAAGAGACCAGGAATTCATTGGTACCATTACTTTGGTCTAACTGTGGTGGCGCTCAGGCCTAGCAACCCGATCTAAGTTTCGACCACCACTAACTTCCAAACTGCGAATTCGCAAAAAGGGACCAATGATGAGTTTAGGGGTCCAAAAATGGTGAAAGGAGCTGGTGGTGGCCTGCTGGCTCTGGGAATGGCCTGGAATCACAAAATTGTGTGAGAAACTGCACTACTGGCCGGCTCACGGCCGCATCCCCTGCGAAGGGTCCCACATGGCCGCAGCTGAAACTTTATCACCAAGATCGTCGGCGGTGGCGACCATGGTCCGCGCCGTAGCCGTTGGTTGTCTGAGGTGCCTCTGCCTGTCTCCATCTTCCACTCACTGCCATAGGTGGCTACCATCATAAATGGTGTTCTGCTGAGAGTTTTCTTAGGTTTTTGTGGTTCAAAAGGTTCGGAGGCTGGGGTTTATTCGAATCCCCAAACTATGTTTATAGGTCTAGGTCAATTTCGTAAAATCCCTGCATTCACTTAGACACCGATAAGTGCTATCATGGTCCTAATGCAACTTTCTTTATCCGTAAGTCTGACAGGACGCCCGCTGCCTATGGACTCGCATCGACGATGTTCACTAAATGGTGCACTTAATAACCTAAAATTATTCATTCTGAAAAGTCAACATGGTCAACCCACTATGTTGGTCAAACCTAGTCAACTTCTTTGGTCAAACCGAATCAAGCTTGGTCAAACACGCTTCAACTTTATTATTCGCACGCCATTACACCCACCCTTAAACAAAATTTCGTCTACGAAATTGTGACTCCGTGTTATGAAGAGATGAGGATATCGGCTCCGCATCCGGTCTCCCGTCCCAAGTCGCTCCTCGACCAGGGTGGTTTCTCCAAATGGCTTACCATGATATGGTCTGCCGCTAAACTCCTCTCTTCCCTCAACCAGACCCGCACTAGTCAAGCCCTCATAGGATAAGTCATCCTTCAAATAATCTCTTCGGGTGTTCCCAACATGTGAGGAATTGAAGACACTTAGCATGGAGATGGGAACAATATGACTCAAGAAACTCCTCCTGCAGTCAAATCTATAGGTCACTGACCTATCCTCTCAACAATCTGTGTTGTCCCATGAGGCGAGGATTTAGCTTTCCTCGCCTCCCAAAGCGCACTCACCCTCCATGAGAGAGTTTTAAGAATACTGATCCTCGACTTAAACTCAAGATCCTTTAGAACATCCAATACAATACTTAAATATCTGATCAAAACGTATGCTCAACCACCAACAAGCCAAGGCTCGACATACAATCTTTCCATCCCCTCAAAACCCTGGCAGTCCAACTCTTCATCACACAACTGTCCTACCTAAATCTAAGGTGGAGGGAACACGGGATGAGTTCACAACCCGCATGAATCCCCAACAAGCCATGCTCATAAACATTTCAATTATACATAATTCAAGATATCTCAAAACATACTTCATGATATATTAGGGTTGATGATGGAAACACATAAATGCAATACTACCACCATCTCAACCCTCATCGCGATTCTTTCGAAGCCAACCGGACTACAATCATCCCGAATAATGACAAATTGGTTGGGACTTACCACCAAGGATATGCCCATCCTATATATCTATGACCTTTCGGGATTACACTCAAGGACTAGTCATCGTCCCGTGGTCCATTACATCAATCCGATTCTCACACATTCTCATACCCATGTCATGCTTTAAAACAATTCTTTCACTACATTCAACCACAGCGGATATTTAAAAACATCATGTACCAATTACTCAAAGATTTCCATATATATAAAAAATATGCATTATATAATCACTAGCAAAATCACACATCAAAGCCAATTTTAGAAAATAAAATTCCACAACATCAAACCACGCACACGCAGAGAAGGTTATAAGATCCCTACCTTCCTTGGATTAAAACTGCAAGTCTCCTGGCATGAAGCTCTAAAACCCCGAGACTACTCCAAGGATCTCGCAAAATACCAAGTCATAAGATTCCTTAGCCTCTCGCTACAATCCGGTGTCATAAAAATTACCTCGGCGGTCTATTACTTATCACCACTCGACCACGCGATATTCTTATACCTTCCAACATAAACCTTGATCCCCAAGTGCAATTTTTCTTCACATTTACAGGATCAACATTTAACACTCATTAGTACACAAACAACAAACTCAACACAAAACACTCCAGACTTATCAGATATCACGAAGATAAAGGGTTCTTTTTCAACCGGGATCACCCTGGCTGGGAGCAAATGATCAAGTTAGGCCAAAACACAACACCGGCCATAACAAAAACTACCCCACAAAGATGCAAGAATTTATGATTTTCTCTACTTTTCCATAAGTTTCCAACCAAATCAATCCCAATACTCAAACACACATCAAAGCCACTCTATTCAACCCGAACATCTTCCAAAACACATCTTAAATAAGAATCTAGGGCTTTTCCAACTTATCACTCAACCAATCTAAGGTTAGGATGAAATCCTAACTTCCAAAAAGAGTAATCCATGAATCGTGATCCTCTATACAAAATCACCTCAAATCCCTACACAATAATCCAAGGATTGGGTGGTCTACTCTCCCCATATCCTTCAACTAGGTTAGAGAAATTTCCAAACTGAACCCAGAAAGAACCATTTAAGAATCAAACCAACAACCTTTACCTTTTGGCTCAATCTCCTTTCCTAGTCAAACAATGAAGTGGTCCCGCTATTCTCGAGAACCCTTTCTATGAACTCCGCTGCATTACTCCCGCCAATCCTGTGGAACTCCGCACTTCTCACATCGTAGTTAGCTGCTCCCACCTGCCACCGCTTCATTTTCTAAGGATCCACATGAATGCCAATGAAGATAAACTACATGTCCGAGAACCCCACTGCCCAACCAAAATTCTCATTGGTTTAACTTTGGGTATTGTACAACTAGTATCGGGCTTTAAAGTCTGTAGCACTAAACCTAAATGTTCATGTTCCAACTGGTCGAGGCAATAGATATCGCTGAGAAGACAATGACAATCCATCTAAGTATGGACTAAGATCGGCTAGACACCCCTAAAAACCGGGGTCCGCTGACTACCCGTCAACCTCGCGGATACCCGTGGAATGTCGAGTGACCACATTTTTTCACGTAAACGCAGTCTCTTTGTACGGAGCTCTACCCAAATACAGTAACTCCAGAAAATACTGGGTTCTAAAATGTACCCAATATTCACAATATGAATAAGACGCTACTGGGGCTCATAAACAATACTCATCATACTACAAAATAAACTATATCCACAGTTTTAAAGGAGCACATTTATTCTATACAACATATATTAAAATTAGAAAATTCTAATACATGCAGATATCGCTGCCAAGCCACAATCCCGCTTTTCTTCTAATCTCGCCTCTAGGACGAGCCGTCCCCGCACGCCCTCAGACCAGAAATAAAGGGGGTCCCATCGTAATGTGGGCAGAGCTAAAGCCCGCAGGAGACGCCTCTAAGTGGGCTACCACCACCTATGCAAAGGTAATGTTCCAAAATAAACACCTCATTCAAGCAAACGCATGATCCCAATTTGGAATGTCTACATGACCAACTCATGCATCCCGAGTCCTCGACGACTTCACACTCCCGCTCAAGCCTCGTATGAGAATTATTATTATTAGTGGATGGCTCGATAAAATATATATCAATTGGGCCGCTCCGACGCATTGATATGGCTGTTTGTTTGTGGACTACCTTCCATGAATATGTATATCAACCCGGCCGCTCCGACTAAGGATATATTATTTAGTTTGGACTACCCTCCCATCATTTTACATTATTAGACAACCCTCCCAACCTTTTCTGCATCACTCATGTACTACTCCTAAAACTTAGGGTGTCCCAGCAGATATGGAATGGCGTATGCCGCTCCAATACAAGCCTATACCACATGCAAATATATATACATGAATATATTTACAAAAACATATCATACAACACAGCCAGAAATTAAGTATTTCAAAACACCAAAATTAGCCTACTTGGGTTAATGTTCAAACACAAGCAATTCGATTCATAATTATTTAACTAAACACATAATTCTATTTAAAATATATTCTGAATATTGTTTCGAATATGAAACCCCTGCTACTATTCGAAGATCATAAATCAACGGCTCACTTAGTGAACCTTACAACCTATGTTATTCCTGGCCCAATTAACTGGGGCATGATTTACACCAAACAAACCTCAGACTCTTTTTGACGTGAGCAGCCACGCTGCTCCATTATCAAAATTTACCTAATTCGTCCTACCGTTCGGGATCGATCAAATGCCTAATGGCTCCCAACCAAATGTAAACATGGAAAACCCTAAAATGGGAATAAAACGCAAGTAGGGAGAAATCCACTTTCTGAGTTGTCAAAACTCTCAAACCCGGTCCACTGCAGCCTCGTCACGTGAGAACGCTTCCTTCGCCCGTCGAGTCCAACCTGGCCCATCGCCCGTATTTCAGAGAGAAGCACCTCTCAGAAGCCTTCTAACAATGGCAGCTACTGGATCTTCAAATTCACTCTAATGCTTTTGCTTTGTCTATTTAAGGAGAAGATGTACTATTGGCCATTTCTAGTATTCTTATGATTTAAACAACGAAATACCCATTATGTCCCCTCCATTTCCCGCATTTGGATATTCGCACTACTGGATGCCTATTTTCATCTATTTCTCTATCACATACCACTGGCGGTACATGAGTACATGCTATATGTGCCTTCGGTCAGATCGAAATCAATTTACTTAAGACTAACTAAGTCTCGAAAACAAGTAGTGGGGCTCCGACCGTTCTTAAAATTACTAAATTTTACGTACTAACCAGATTTTATGATTCGATTCCAACGGTGAAACCGCTTTTGTCATCTGAGATCTAGAGAATAAATTACGGATTTTAATCGAAATTACAATTTTGTAATCTAATTATTTATTTTTGCCCTTTATTCCGTAAAATTGAAATTTCTGGGGTCTTACACTAGGCTCATTAAATCCATGAAAGCTGCCGGGCATTGGTGAGTCCGGGAAGACATCACTAGAAACTCATGTAACGCCCATATCTCGGCCTTGTCCCGTCTTGGGAATGCTGACTCCCCTAATCCTAATCGATGGTACCCCGACCTCAAGCCAATCTTAAAGAACACTCTCAGACCCGATTGATCAACAGGTGTCATCAATCCCGAGGCAAGATATTGGTTACGAAGAGTGACCTTATTCAACTTTCTCTGTAGTCTATACACAACCTCTTATGCCATACTCATAAAGAATCACATTCCAAGAATAAATGAACATAATCAATTTCAATGATAAGGTTAGGGAAGGTATAATAAACACCGGAGCTGCGACAAGAATGTACAACCCTGCCAGGAATTCAGGAACCTAGAGCTTCGATACCAGCCGACAGATCACCCTGATACTCCTTTCCAGTACCTCGGTGGTCCCCGCTCAAGGAGTCCCATTGCACAATCTCTAGGGAATGCAACAAAGGCCCCACCTAAGAGAAGTAAACACTCCAAGCAGCGACTATGGCCACACCAAATATAGATAACTTACCTAATCGACCTATCCAAGGGTAGGTCATAACCACATCATACATAAAAGGAACTCAATGAGTTTAATATTAATGTCAGAGCGTTCTAAGAATATCGTGGATTTAGGGGTACAAGTAGAAATGAATAAGTCCAATACAACAAACTCAGAATAGATAAATGTGATATATACGACAAACAGGCGAGAGAACACAATTAAGAGTTCTACGAACTGCTCGACTTAGGGAATGATTAACAATAATGTGAGATAATAAATCTCAGTGAGGGCATAGTTTATAAGGAAAATAACATTTTTATATTTCAATAGCTCTCCTCTCAAACCTGCTCACTTTGCAAGTTCTCGCTTAGAACATTTCACAAACCCAACTTACTCCCAAGTCCAATATATGCAGATTCATGCCTTCCAACAAATTAGTCGTCCCAATGTTAAGAAACATAATCTGAACCGGCACACAACATAAAGCTAAGCACAAAACATGTATAGCGTCATCAAGTGATAAAAATAACTATGAAATGCACCAAAACCATGAGTATTAAAAATAGTTATACCACGAAAATCAACAACGCCCATACCACATGCTAAACCAACGTTGTACCGCATCACGTACTCATTCTAAACCGTCGTAAACCGACCACGCCACCGCGGGCAAACCTGTATCACCAAACCGTCGTCAAACCGACCACGCCATCGTGGCAAACCCGCACACCAAACCGTCGCGTCAAACCACCTCACGTTACCGCGGGCAAACCCGTATCACCAAACCGTCAATAAACCGACCCCACGCTACCGTGGCAAACCCGTATCATCAAACCGCTTCGTCAAACCGACTCACGCTACCGCGGCAAACCTGCATCACCAAACCGCCTGAATCAAACCGACCACGCAATGTGGCAACTAATAAACCGTCGGGTCAAAAAACTGACCACGCAACGTGGCAACTAATAAACCACGGTCAAACCGCACCTCATAACGCGGGCAACTAATAAACCGTTTCATTCTCACATGTACCTTCCACCAGACGTAGTCACCCACAAATCTCAAGATCCCCCTTTTTCTTTACAAATAGTTTTTCAAGATAGCTTATAACCTCAATCCATGTACCCAAAATATCCAAACACCAATCGACTCATCCACGAACACAAGAAAACTTTCAAATAGTTAAAATGTTGACAAATTCACATGAAATGATAACTTGTTTTATATGAACCAAATCATGTTCGAATGCAACCAACCATCCGATCAAAACAATATATATGTAAAGTATTTAATCACAATAGATATATCAACACACACCCTCAAATCATTTAAAGCATATAAACCACTCACAGACTATAGACGCCAAATTCCGCCCTCATATGATCGTTCTCACGGCCATGAGGCCCAGAATATAGATAAAACTCGCCAGTTCCACAACGAACCAACAACCTTAGGGATGCCCCGGCTGTCTTAGAATAATCGTTAACTAAGAAACCATCCAAATTGACCCGATGTGTCCATCATTAACACAAATAAGGTCTTGATAAAACGATACCAAAATTGAGGTTTTCACCCTGGTTAATTTCTTTTCGAAATTGAACCGCCCATCAATTCCTAAAACATCCAATTTCTACCAATACAACTTCAATTTTGTCCAATTTGGACCGATACTATTGAACACTTCAGAATTACCTAAACAACCTAAAACAAAACTGAATCCAAACGACGCCCAAAATTTACAAACCACATATCAATGGAAAGCCCAAGAGACCACCATTGGTACCATTACTCTCGGGTTCAACAACATCGGTAGGCCTAAACCCGATCTAAGTTGACTATTCTCGTGCTGAATTTCAAACTGGTACAACGGCAAAAGGGACCACGTAGATGAGTTCGTAAGGTCCAAAATGGTGGAAAGGAGCTACGGTGGCCTGGCGGCCGTAAAATGGCCTGGAATCACAAAACTCAGGAGAAAACGGCGGGTAGCTCGGCTGTCTGCCCGGCCGGCCAGATCCGGCAAGGTCCGGGAGGTGGTCGGCTCCTAAACCCATCACGGCATCGTCCGCTGCGGTGCACCCTACACCGCCACAGCCGCTGTTGGCTCTGAGGTGCCTCACCGGTCTCCAGTAATCTTCCACTGCTACTGTGTGGCTAATTCTCACTAAAATGGTGTTCCCTAGCTGAGAGTTTTCTCTTAGGTTTTTGTGGTTCAAAGTGTTCGGGAGGCTGTGGTTTCATTTGGAACTCAAACTATGCTTATACAGAGTCTAGGTCAATTTCTGCAAAAATCCCTAATGCACAGACACCGACAAAGTGCTACTATCAACTTCTAATAGTCGTAACTTTTTATCCGTAGTCGATTGTGACGTTCGCCCGCTCATGAACCGCATCGACGAGGTCACAAATGGTGCCTCAGTCAACCCAAAATTATTCATTCTGAAAAGTCAACTTTGGCCAACCCACTAAATGTTGGTCAAACCTAGTCAACTGGTCAAACTAACTGCTTATCAAACACGCTTCAAACTCGTATTATTTGGTACGTCATTGAGATAGCATGTACTCATGTACCATATGGTATGAGTAGAGAATGATGAAATGGACGCGAGGTAGCCGACATCAACTGAGAAAAGGACATAAATGTCAATTTTTGAATGTTAATGAGCTAGATGTCATAAATTAGAGAATAGGTCATCTCTCCCAGACTTTAAACAAGCCAAAACGTGACTTTCAAACCAGTGGAGATGCAAGAGGCGCTGAGTGACCAAAATGGTGATTCTAGAGAGAGAGTCTCCGACTCTCTCTGAAGAAATACATGATCGACCGTTGGATTTCTACTTATAAGAGGGGAAACTCTGACGTTGAGCAGCACAAAGGACCCCGTTTATAGAAGCTTTGATAACTCCAAGAGGTGAGGATTTTCTCCCACTAGGTTATTCATTTTTAAGGATTCTACATGTTTTGCTAAGGTTTGAGGCCAGAGGGTTTGTTGATCTTTGGGCCTCTAAAACATGGACCAATCGTAACTTTCTTGGGATTTTGGATGGCTTGATCGCCCCAGAACTGAAGTGGCTGTTTAGGTGGAAATTGCATTAAAATGTATGTTGAGATGATAAAGGTCGGAATGGGCCGTTAGGACTATTCAAAACATGGGACCTAATTGATAAAATTTGGGAGAAGATGAGTGCTCTGTGGCCCACCCAAGATTTGTAGAAATCATGTATTTGTGTGGTTATATTGATCAGATTGAGTCCTAAATGGTCGTGGAAAACCCGTTCACTAAGTGAACCACATTTAGGGATTTTTCTGAATAGTAACCTGTTTTACTATTCAAATAGTGTTCTAAGAATGTACGTGAAATTATGTGTTTTTGGTTAAGTAATTCGAATCTAATTGTTTGGTTTAGAACATTGTCAAAGTAAGCCAATACTCCTTGGTGTGTGTGAATAGTAAAATCATAACATGTTGTATGATTTAATTTTTTATGAATATATTCATGTTATATATTTGCATGTGATTATACTGTAATGAACTGTATTAAGAGGTATCTCCATATGCAATCGGGACACCCAGGACGGAGTGAGTGCATGAATTCAAGTCTAGAGAGAAAAAGGTTCGAGGGTAGTCTAAAAGGTTAATCATCGGAGGGTAGTCCAAACTAAATAACATCAAATCATTTGAAAGCGCCCAAATGGATATTTATTCATCTGAGGGTAGTCCACAACAAATAATATATCAACCGGCCTGGAGCGCCCGCAATGATATTTATCCACCTGAGGTAGTCCACAACAAAATAATACATATCAATCGCCTGAGCACCTGAATTGATATATATTCACCTGAGAAGGCCCACTAATAACACAATAATTTCATACAAGGTTTAGGCGAGTGTGAGAGAGCTTCATGAGGACCTCGGATCCGAGTTGTCATGTAGACATTCAAGCAGGACTCGCATTTGCTTGAATGGGTTAAATTGGAACATCGCTGAAGGATCCCACCTGATTAAATCTCTATGAACCCGAGGGACTCCCACCAATGGAGAAACTTTCAAAAACAAATAAATCCATGAAAGAACCCCTTTACAATCCCAGAATATTATCTTTAGAAAATAATGAATAAGGACAAATTTTTTCTTTTTCTTTTCTTTTGTTTTTCAAACATCTTCTGATTTTAAAATCGCAGTTTCCTCCGTTTTCTGACTTCACAAATTTACAAAATCCGATAAAAGCATTTAAAAACACTTATAAACTCAATTTTATACTTCCATATATTAGACTTCTGTCCACAACCCAATCAACAATATACATACATATGGTACATTTGTTTACTAAATCATCAAAACATTCAAACCCTTAAATTCCATGCTTTAATAAACATTTCGCTTGAGCCGACTTAAGCCGACCGCCTACGCACTCCGGGCCCACCGAGAGATCAAAGCCCAATAGTCTTTTCAACTTTTATACATATACATATATGCATAACAAAGAATATCAACATGAACATAAGTATAAAATATATATACAATGAAATCACGCCTTCGCTCTCATCAATGGCTCACTTCCAATCGCACAGAGGACTCTATCGGCGCACTCCGCCTTAGTCCAAAATGTTTTTTTGAAGATATAGAAAAGAATGAGCTAAAGGAGCCCAAAGGAGTGTATTATCATTAAAATAACATTTTCAAGATATACCAAAATAATACATACTTATACAATTAAAATCCATTTATACCTTAAACATTTATGCCTTAAACTTTCTTTTCAATAAATACTTATGCATTTAAAACTATCGTGAAAGCTTAAACATTTTTACCAGAACTTTCTTTCTTTATTTATTTCTTTCTTTTCTTTTCTTTCTTTCTTCTTTCTGATGGAACCTGTGGAGGCCAAACACAATCGGTCAGCTTTCCTGCACTGACGTGGTGAGGACAAATAATATTCCAAACATAACCACTGACGTCATGAGAAACTCACGCTTTGCATAGGGTTCCAATGATAGAAGACTTTTTATCACGTGTATGATATTACTCTGCACACCTATTTCCCTCCTCATTAGCAACCCATAATCCTTACTCCCAAACTTACACGCTTAAAGTATTCTCTTCTACCGATATCATCATAACAACATAGTGGGGTTTAGTGAATTAACAAGAAACATTTCTTCAAAATACATTTATAAATACATTTTAAATCCTTTACTTTATCATTAAACACATATGCATTCTTAAACATTTTTAAACTTTTCATAATACCCAACATATGCATACATATTTAATACACATATAAATATATGCATTGATGCAAGATAAAACAATGCAAGATAAAACATTTCATATGCCTTAACATTTATAAAATTTTACATTAAACTTTCGTTTAACACAAAAACCATTCACTTTAAAACCCACCTCTCAAAAATATCATTTTCACCACACCACCGCTCAATCCCGCGCTTCCCGTCGACCTCAAGCTTCCCCGTCCGATGTCCTTTTCACCTTTTTCAAGAAAATCACACTACACACAACCATAATTTCCATTTAATCCACCAGATAAAAACACTCATTCTCATATTCTATTCCCAGAAATCGGTTTTACTTAGAATGAATCAATCCACCTGATCATCCAAACCAAAGAGGCATTTTCATGCCAACTAGTCATTTCCTACCGATTTTTCTAGTGACATTGTATTACTCATTTTTCCGAGGTCTTGACTCATATTGACACGCTATGTCCTTATACCTACTTAAAGCAGTAAAGCAAGGGTTCTATCTCCAATTGAATCACCCACCGAGCAACTAAACTCACTCTTTACGTCCAAATAACTACAATCTATGTTCAAAACTGAACCAGAATTTGGTTTGCACATGGTCCTACTTTGAGTGAATATTTAGGCCACTAGATCAGAATCTCATATTGTACTCTTCTTCCTAAGTTTTGGTCTCTTCAAGTCTATTTACATAGCCACTTAAATCAATGCCCAAATCGGATCAAAATTGAGCAAGTTATGGCCAAAATATTAAACTATCAAAACAGAGAGCAGGACATTTCTGTACTGAGACTGCTGCCCAAAAATCGACCAAAATGTGTTCTTCCTGATTTTCACTAAAATGACCCTAAATCTGATGCATTATACCCATTTCAACATAACACACACACCACTATCAAACCCAACCTTACTCACTGATTTTGTCAAACTCAAATTCCAAACCATATGCTTTCTCAATTGATATTAAATTCAGCACCATTAAACCTAAATACCATCAATTTAACATCCATACCAGAATCAATATTATTAAACATGGAAAAACATCAAACCCTAACTTTCCTACCATGAAACTTACTTGTTTCTTGAGTTTCTTGGGTCTTCTCCTTGATTACCACTTGAAGATCACTTGAAAGTTTATCAGAGGAGAAAATCACATCTCATACCTTTGCCCTTCACTTCTTCTTCTGCTTCTCCCTTTCTCCTCCTTTCTTTCTCTCTCTTTCTTCCTCCTTTCCTCCTACGGGCCCTCCTCTTATTTCAACTAATCCCTTGGCCCTAGAGGATTTGAAGTCATTAATTTGACAAAAATTGCCCTTTCCTCTACTTCTGCCAAAATTTCCCCTTTAAAACCAAAGAAGCTTCATCAACTATAGCCCCACGAATCAACACAACCATTAACCTCTATTATTTTATTCATATCCAGCTGTTAAGAAAGGTTTTAATTGGCTCACAAGAAAAATATATCCCTTATAGCAGATTTTATCTCAGTCAATCTTTATAACGCTTTTTATACCGACAATGTCAAAATATTCTATATCGTTTAAAACTTCAAATCGACCATGAAATATTTTAATTAAATCCTTCACATTGATTCTATCTCCCAAATCATCGAACCTGACATTAAAATCATTAAAATCTAAACTGGATAATAATGTGACACACCCGTTAATTACGTCAACACCGCTGAAACCATCATAAACTGACCGCTTCACTTTATTTCCACTGCTAGTCTTATGATATACCCTGACATTTCAGATTTTTCGCCCACTCCCTCCCCGAAAATTTCAACGCAGGCCCCGGGCACTTTCATCCGAAATCACTATTCACTTAAATCTCCTATTCTAAATATCAGTTCAAAAGTCATAGAACTGAAATTTTTACAAATTCCGCAAACCCCTCCATTCGTATATAATAAGAAACCTCATTTGTTCCTTAGAAGTATCTCTAAGTTAAAATTTTCAAAATTCCACTTCATGTCTAAATGAAGTCCCAGCATTCTAAATTTGACCTACCTCATTTCTATCATATTGGACCCTAAATCACTTAAAAACTACTATTATAACATTCAATCGAAGTTGGGGCTTACACTGCACTCCATTTAGGCAAAGTAGAGTCTACTTATTTATTCCCACCGAGCTTAACACACCTGCCGGATCCCCTTTTTCATGGTACTGTGGAGCGCATGGAAGACGCTTCGCCCTTGAGGTTGATACAGTTAAAGCCGGGTGGCTTTCTTAATATTAGTCATACAAAAATGAATTTGAGTATTTAGATATATGTCAGATAAGAGTAAAACATTTGAAACTCAAACCACTGGATATAGTTTGGATATATGTGTCGAGACAGCTGATGGGCCCAAGTAATGGATGATATATATGGTTGCATATATTGGGTTGATTGGGACAGGTTTATACAGGTTTATTTAAGTAGAGTTCCCTTGCACAAAGAGACTCCCTCTATTTCTAGTGAAGGCTTAGTACCCACCTCCACTTGTATTCAAGTGTTGATTGGGTAATAACTAATTCCCCGTTTTGGGCAATACAATAATATCTAGACATTAATGTTGGGGTGCCTGAATGTACAATCCATTAATTTAATTTTAAAATTATTTTAAATATGGTATTGCCTATATTTGGTCGCATAACTATTAAAAATTTTGAATTATTTTAGATTCAATTCATAAAATTTCAAGCTATTCGTCAGTACTTACATAATCATTTTATTATTGGATCCTTAATGGAGCCTACATGTTTCAAGTTAATTTTAAATATAAATCACTCAACATTTATACATTAATTTATTAGATTTTCCATAGCAAGAATAATATTATATAGACATTAATGTTACTAAAATTGAATGTGAGGAACCATTAATTTAATTTCAAATTATTCCTTAATATCTAGTATAGTCGATGCTGGGTCGTATAATCATTAAAATTTGAAATATTTGTAGTTCCAATCTCATAAATCCGACTGTGTTTATTCACTGAGGCATTACAATTATTTTTTATTATTGGATCCTTACAATGAGTCCACATATGCCCAAATTAATAAAATTAATTTTTTAACATGCAACTATCTAATATTTTTATAGTTTAATTTATTAGGTTTTCCATAATAATAATATTCAGACATTAATGTTAAGTAAATTGAATGTGTGATAACCATTAATTTAATTTCAAAATTATCTTCTAGTATTATTCATATCAAGTTGTACAATCTTATTAAAATTTTTGAAATTATTTTAGTTCCAATCCATAAAAATTCGGTCATGTCATTTTATTATTGACCTTAATGGAGCCCGTAGGTTTCAAAATTAATTGGGTTAATTTTTAACCTTCACTCATTCAATATTTTACATTAATTCACCAAATACTTAAAGGTTAATATTATTTAGACAAAACAAATATCATTATGTATGTATATATCACATGATGAAATATATGCACCACTGAGTTCTAAGTATATGGCAAAGAGTACATCACATGTTATGTATCTGTATAAAACAAATTATAGCAAAGAATAAATAATGGGCCTGCAATCCATGGTTTCCCTAGTTAAAGAAAAAAAAATAACAAGCCCCAATAGAAGGAAGAGAACCCCAACTTGATATCTAGCCTGTAATCCATCTTCCATCAGTCTTGAAATTCTAATCAGGATTGCTAGAATTGGGATTTTCAGGTTTTAAGCCCAAAACACAAACTTAACTAGTCCCCTCATAAGCTACACCAAAATCAGGGACACCACTCAAGACACAACTTTTTTGATCATCACAATATTATGAAGGTATATCACCACATGAGGAACCAACTAGCCAACATTGTCCAAATTGACGCCGCCCAAGCCCCACGCACGCTTAAAATCAAAAAGCAAAATCGCTGTCGCCACCGCACAAAGCTTGAACTCATCATGAAATTTTATAGAGGGATAACAACATCTTAAGGAACATACCGGGTCAACTCCGCCCAAATCCGAGACTACACACCCGCAACGCCTCGGGCCAAAACCAAAATCATCGCCATTCAACGCGACAGACCTTGACACGAAATTTTATAGTTAGGTAGATCACAAGAAAGGGATAATGTCAAACGATTCCAATCCGCTAGCACGCGTTCTCATGCACCCCTCTGGCCCCGTGAGTCCTAGTCTCAACCGCGATGGCACTGTAGCACGTGCCTGCCCTTCCAACACCCTCTTCCTCCCACGCTAACCCTCCTGTGTCCCCTACATGATTATGGAAGGTGCCAAACCGAGGCTTTGATCCACAATTTAAAAACAATGAATAATAATATGCAGTTGTTCCAATCTTGGATACTGATATATAATTATCCAATAAATTCGAATTTACATAGAATTATCCAATAAAATAAATAAATAATCAATGAGGAACACTTAATCTTACAGATTAGCTCCAAAGAAGTTAAAAAAAAATACAATCAAATTCTACCATGGATTTAAAATAAAATAAAACATTCATTCATACACAAAAACAGTAAATAACATGAAACATAAAACCTAGCGCCATATATCTAATTGCATCAAATATACGTGTAAAAATATAATGATTCTGCCACTCACATATTGATCCTAATCCAGTTCGATACTACCTGTTGGGATCAATGAATAACTAGTCTAGATCATGATTGATAAGATATGATACACTAATGTCATCGCTTAGGTTTACTAACTTTGTGCGAACCTTTCAAGCTATTCTAATTGCGACAAATCTAGGTGTAAAGGCCGCCAATTGCACAGATTAAAGGAAAGAACACTCCACGGGATGTGTGTAAAGACCTATATGGAGAATATATCATATCCCAGAAAATGGGTCTATTTATATACCAAAATTTAACCTTATAGGTTACTTGTCAAACAAGCAACCAATCAAAGGACACTAAGCCACCTATATTGTAATTTTCTATTTTTTTTTTTTTTTTTTTTTTATAATTAGAAATCCATTAGATATAAGGAGACAAATAGGTCAAGTGTAGCAAATTTCTATCTCTGTTAGAAACTAATGAAAGTAAGGAGGCTAATAGGCCTACAGCAATTTATCTCACATGTTAGATCGATAGATTTCTTTTAGAATACATTTTTCTTTAAGCAACCAAACCTTGTTTTATTATTGTTTCTTATCTTTTTAAATAATTATTAATAGACTAGTACTACCAACTAGTCCTGGGGATCTAATGGTCCAAGACACCTTTTGCCTTCATCAACTTGATCAGTAGTGCTTTAAACATAAGTCCAACAATTCTATTGTAAAAAATTGAACTTAAATTTGGGATAAAATGTATGTATAGGGAAACCTGCTTAAGATAACTTTTTGTTTTTCCAAATAAGAAAATAAAAGATATATTTGATAACCAAATTTTATTTTATTTTTAATCTACAAAACTTTTAAATTATTTCAAAATATACATTTTAAAATTATTTGTTTTAAAATTTTTAAAATTCTAATTCATAAATATATATACAAAATAAGACACTTATGTAAAAATTATTTTCAAACATATTTAAAATATTAAAATGAAAATTGAAGTTTCTAATGGGATTTTCACTTCTTCTGAGTTTATGGTGTCGCTTTAATTAAGAATTCCAATTCCCAAACATAAACTTCCATTAATCATATTTGAATTAATCTAACTCAAAAACAAAAACTAAGGAGTTTAATCGAATCATATGAAACATCCTAGACAAACAAAACAAAACAATTCATAACAATGCAAAGAATTAGAACAAAATGTTCTGAAAGCCAAAAAAGGAATTGCTGTGATGGCAAGAAGACATTGAGGAAGAAAATAACAATGCAAAGATGTGATGGAATCGCCGCGTGAGATCAATGATATAAGTTTTAAGATGCAACTAATGGAAGCAATGACAGGTCAGAGACAAGAGTGTGCTCGTATGTCACAAGGCCAGTTTTGATCCAACTGCTCTATCTCCATGCCTCTGGGTTGGTTATTCATTCGACACGAAGCACATTAGCGCTCATTGTTTTATCACACTAAGTGAGAGGATGTGGCCGCTCAACCCTCGCTCACTAACACTAACATCACATTTGTATATCCGTCACTTTAAAATTGGAGTTCTACATATTTAGTTATTAAAAAAAAAAAAAAATTTATCAAAATAAGTTGAAATTGAAAATAACATTTAAACTAATATAAATGATTACTCATTCTTTCAAAAAATAAAAAATTATCATCTATTTTTAAAAATTTAAGTCAATACTGTAATCATAGTCATTGATTATGAGACATTAATTTTTAAAATTTCAAAATATTTTTAATACTATAATAAATAATCATAATATTAAGATAAAAAAATTCAATATTATATTAAATAGCTACTTTATTATTATTTATGTACTAATTTTTTGATATTATTTTTATTTTTAACTATTTTAATAATTTTTATTTTTCAAAATAAATTATATATGTCCAATACTTGAAACAGAAATTATGCTTTGGCAGTTGGGAGTGAACCCCTTATTTGATAGACCATCAAATTAAGCTATTGATACATATTTTGTGAAGATAAACACCATCTCCCCATCCAGTCCAACACCCTAATTTGCCATTCCCTCCACAAATGCCACTTCCTATTTTTCCACCTCCAACTAACTTGCTTCCATTTTTTTCTTTCCAATTAGTGTTCAAATTTTTTTTTGGATTTTTTTTTTTTTGTGTAATATGACACACCTCACTCCTACCTGGCAAGGCAGCGCCACCCACAGAAATCCCAAACAAGCAGCCTTGCATCCATCAGAAATTCCCCGTGGAAGCCAAGTCGTATCGCTTTGCTTAAACCTCCTTATAAAAATTTTTCTTTTATTTATAACTTAGGATTTGCAAAATCTTAGCAATGAAAACTTCTCAAACATGACCACTACATAGCTCCAAATTCATATCCCCTATACATCCAATTCTACACTATATCCAAAATATGGCAACCAAGATATTAATGAACATTCATCACACTAAACTATGTACATACATGCCCATATACAAATTCAAAGTATGTTCTTTACAAAATATTATTAATATTAATAAAGACTTAAACTGATGTCGTATTCAATCCATTATGCTCCAAATTGGGCCTTGCGCATTCGCACCAGAAAATAGCTTTAAATATTGAAAATAATGAGCTAAACTGAGCTCATGAGTGTTTATAAATCCGCTTTTCTTTCCCAAAACATCTAAAACAAACTCTCTTTACAATTATTTTCCGTAGTTTCCTTTCTTTGCTTTGCTTGCTTTAAAGTTTCAAAATCCCCTTTCTTCGCTCGGGCTTCTTTCACTTGCTCGCTTAAAAGCCTATGAAACTTTTAATACTTGCTTGAGATTTGGTTTTGCTTTTCTTTAAAAAGCTTGTAAAACTCTTATTTTCTGCTCGCTAGAAGCTTATAAAACTTCATACTTTTCTTTCTCGCCATTTATCTTGTTTGAAAAGCTCCTAAACCTTTCACAAACTCATTAAAAGCTTCTCAAAACATTTTCATAAAAACGGGAGTTGCTCAACCGCATGCTTTGAAAATAAAACCCATCAGAGTTGCTCAACCGATCGTTGAAATTCAAACTGGATCTTCGCTCAACCGTTGCTTTAAAAACTCCTAAGCTCACACGGAACCAATGGTTGATTTTTCTCAAAACAGCATATCATGCTTATAAACATCAACCAATGGAGGCCTATTTTTTCGCTTAATACGCCTTAGTGAACACTGGGAACCGTGGCCCACCGTGCCTGGAAGGACCTTTGTCCGGCCACATCGTTCATCATCGCCTAGAATATGGTGGAAATTGACCTCGTGTCGCCATCACCATACTTTACTCAGAGCTCATAACCTTATATACCCCGGTGACGCGCTACTCTTGCCTTCCTTTAAATGCATGCAGGCGTCCCAAGTTTGTCGACCAGCAAACCACAAATGCATGTATGAAATCCTAACACCACCGTAATGATTTGATACTCCTTTCCTCGACCGGTTTGTTGCTTAAACTGGGAAGGCTCGTTTTCTACAACCTTTCATTGCTTGTTGTTTTGTAAAATGTTTTACATTGGAAACCATTTGCTTGCTTGCTTGCTTGAAATGGTTTAATTATCTCAAATCATTGTTAGTTGTTGTTTAAAAATGCTTAATTTTTTCAAAACCATTTAATTACTTGCTTGCTTGCTTAATTATGGTTTTACAATTAAACTAATACTTGTTTTTCAAAAATGGTTTAACTCAAAACCATTTGCTTGCTTTTTTATCTCTATTGCCGCTTTCTGAAAATGGTTTGCATTCAAAACCATAAAATACCAGTAAAGCTAATGTACAATAATAATAATAATAATTAGTATTTAAGAAAATGAGTTTAGAACACTCACCTCTTGCTTGCTTAACTTGAGCACCGCTCCACACTTATCTCCATTTTACTTTAACCTACAACTCAAACGAATACGACGACAAATTAATTCGCATAATCCTAACTACCTGCACTTAGTCACACTCTCATACTCTTTTAAAGTTATGGTGCGGCGGTTCTATTCCAACTGAATCACCCACCGGAAAGCAATCAAACTCAAGTTACTGCTCAAACAACCCGACTACTCTATGTCCAAAGCCGATGCAGGAATTTTCTGCATTACGGTCCCACTCTTGATGAGCTTCTTGGGCCTCTAGGATGTAAGAATCAGACGATTCGATATTTCTTAAGTTTTGTTCTCTGAAGTCTATTTTATGTATTACCAATCACTTAACGATAAGAAATGAGTAGTTATGGCTTTAAATACGAAAACTGGTCGAAACAGAAACTCGTGAACAAGTCCTACCGGTGACTTAACTTCTACTGGAAGACTGCCAAAAATGACCAGAATCAAAGTTCACTGCAGGACTTCCTACACCGCAGGGAGTTACCTAAATGCCCGTGATTTCTTGTTATTCTCCACGATGCCAATTCACTCCATATAACTTCTTATAATTCATAATAATTTCAAAACTAACTGAAATCATCTAAAAACAACTCCACAACATGTGAATTGGTGTTTTGGAAACCTCAAAACCCAAAACCTTAGGCAGAAAATCCAAGAACACTACCTACTAGTCCACCACTCCTTTTAACATCATGTAATTTAGACATTCAGTTTTTTACACTGGGGTTTTACCCACATAACCCCAAATCCATCTAAAGGCTCATGTGCCTTTGTAACAAACCCATCAAAGGAGAAACTAATCCATATAATCTAAGCCTCAAGATCTCCAAAAATACACTAAGGCAAACACATCAAACACATACCTTGGATTCGAAGGCTCTTCTCCTCCTCCTTCTTCCTCTCTTCCTCTTCCTCCTCTTGGCTCTCTTCTTTCTCACTTCACAGTAGTTTGCTAGTGGCAAACTTGAGACCAAATAACATTTTGGTTTTTTAATTCTCCTTGTTAAATTAACTTTCCACACACTGCAATTTCAACCCTCATCTTTAATTATAAATTGTAACTTATCAATTTTAATTATGCCCATCTCTACACCTTAAATTTTGATTTTTTATCCTGCTTAATGACCATTGTACTCTTGATTTAATATTATTCCTGTTCCATAACTTATCATTTCATATTTTTAGTTCCCAAATATTTCAGACACTTAGTAATTTTATACACCCCACGCATTGCACAATCGTAGACTCTCTCGACTAGGGTGTTACAAAATCCTCCTCCCAGGACTACTGGCCCCTAAATGAAAACTAAACCCAAAAAGAAAGGAAAGAAAACATACCTCATCCGGAGAATAAGTGAGGGTACTGGAGGCAGATCCGCCTCCGCCCAAGTAGCTGCCTCTCAAGATTCTTCCATAAGACTTTAATTAATGGGATCACCTGTTCTCAACACCTGTTCTTTGCGCATCCAATACAATCAGACAGTGTCTCTTCATAGCCAAATTTTCCTTAATCGCACTGTTGTTTCCTTCAATACATGTGAAGGATCCGATATATTTCTCAACATTGATACATGAAAGTATCATAACTTGACAACTCGCAATTTCAATCCGTACTACCATCCACTTCTGCCTACGATCTCATATCCAATATACTTCACTCAAGCTTGCCTCGCTTCCCAAATCTCAACACCTTCCAAGGTGAAATCTTCAAAAGACTTTATCACCTATTTCAAACCGCAGTCTCACGACACATGGTCCCGCGATAGCTTTTCTCGTCTATCTCTGCGGGTCTTTTTAAGTTATCGCGAACAACTCACTCAAGTAGATCTCGCATTTGGGCCAGTGGCCTACTAGTCTTCTCTCACCAACCTCATCCCAAAGATACCGGGAGTCCCACATTTCGCCATACAAGGTCAAACAGGAGCTACATTCACATCGGATCGAGTTAGCTATTGTTGTAGGTAAACTCCATTAATGCTGCGTGAGTGTCCTAACTCCTTCAATTCCATCACACAAGCTCTGAAGATATCCTCTAACGTCAATAGTCCCTCTCGATCCCATCTCAACAGATGAAATGCCGTATAAAATGTAGGCGAGCACTAACGCCGCTCAGAACCAGGCCAAACCCAGATGTGAACCTGGTCTCGATCTCACACTCATCAAAACCTGAACCCAGTGAAGCCCAGGCTATCTCATCCACATACAATTTGGCCACTTTTCTAAAGAATCCTCAACATTAATTGGTAGGAAATGAGTAGACTTTGTTAATCGATCTACTATCACCTAATATGGGGCATCATGCCGTTCCTCGAAAGTCCAACCACACAAATCATATGATCTTCTCCCATTTGCCACCGAATGTGGAGTAGTTGTATCTCTCGCGGCCTCGATGCTTTTGCCTCACTCCGCTGACGTGTTAGGCACCGGGAAACGAAACCCAATTTCTTCTTCATCCCATTCCACCCGCAATGTTCTTCAAAGTTCTGATATCTTATGTCATCGATGCATAAAGACATGCATGA
The DNA here is from genome assembly GCA_016808115.1 of Tetrastigma voinierianum. Classification (NCBI taxonomy): domain Eukaryota; kingdom Viridiplantae; phylum Streptophyta; class Magnoliopsida; order Vitales; family Vitaceae; genus Tetrastigma; species Tetrastigma voinierianum. The sequence continues at coordinate 33,767 of JAEQBH010001434.1, read as the reverse complement.
ATGTGCTTTCTTCCATAATGTCTTTCTTCGCCGTTATACTCCGCACACATTCTTCGACTCTTTCACTATCATGCCATCATCCACTGAAACTCGTTTCTTTCCCTTTTCATCTCTTTCTTGCTTGTTCATCCGTGGATCCTTGATCGGCCTGCCAGAATCTGGTCCACTCAGAGCCAATAACATGAAATGTATTAATATCTGTAATCCCCAACCCAATATCACCCCTAAAGCTCTCATAGATCCACCAATAAAGGAAGACAACCCGATCTCATATGAGACAAAGAACTCTCCGGTCGCCACTAAGGCATCTCGCACGATTGTTAGCCTTTTCCCGCCGGATGGCACTCGATAGTACGCTGTAGTCCTTAATCAACTCAAGCCATCTTTCTTGCCTCGTGTTTAACCCTTTTTTTGGGTGAAAATATATTGAAGACTTTTATGATTCAGGAAGATCCTACAAATGAACACCATAAATAATGTCTTCATATTAAGTAAACACGATCGTCGTAGCTTCTAAGTCGTGTGTCGAGACTCTCATGCTTTAGAATATTTATACATGCAATCACCCTAATATTCTGCATCAAACACAACCAAGGGCCTTTGCCCGAAGCATCATCATAAACCAATAAATCCATCTCTTCATCGGGTAAGTTCAGAACCCACTTCAAGTCAATCTATCTTCAACTCTCAAACTCTTCGACAAAGCCACCCAATCATACTTGACATCTTTTCACAATTGGTCAATGGGGCCATAATTTCGGGAGAACCCCTTCAACAAACTTCCCGGTAATAATTCCGCTTAAACCAAGGAAACTTCTCCACCTCCACACATTCTCTTTGGTGGTTTCCACTTACCATCGTCTCATTTTCCTCTCGTGGATCCACACTCACCCCTCTAATGAAATTACATGACCAAGGAATGCCAATTGCTTCGAGCCAAACTCGACACTTGCCCAACTTGGGCATATAACCGGCCTCCCAGTGGTCCCGTAATACAATCCTCGTGTGCTCCCAATGTTCCTCCGAACTACTCACACCAAGATATCATCAATAAAATTGTGACGAACTCATCCAAACACTACTGGAATACTCGTTAATCAAAATCCACAAACGCCGCGCAGAGCATTAGTCAAACCAAATGGCATCACCAAAACTCATAATGCCCGTGAATAAGGTCCCGAATGCTGTCTTAGGTACATCACTGAATCCTCAACCGATGACACTCACCACAAGTCTATCTTGAGACACTCGAGATCCGGAGTTGATCAAATAACTCATCAATTTGTGGAGGATACCGACATGATAGGGTCCCATTCAACTCCGTCAGAATCTATACACACCGCAAACTCCCATCTTTCTTTCACGAAGAGAACTGATTCTACAGATATGTTCGCCTAATAAACCTTACTCAACAATTCCTCGACCGAGCCTTAAGCCTTGATCCTCCTCGTAGATAATTCCATAAGGAGGAATGAAATGGGCTCAGTCCTCGATCAAATCAATGGTGAACTCCCACTTCTCTTCCTCGGGAGGTAAACTCAAGCATTATCATCCGAACACACTGGGAACTCTAACAACCCGGAATCTCATCCAATATAGTCCCCTCCTTCCTCGTCTTCACCTACATGCTAGATAACCCCGAAGATCCTTACGCAAAGATTTTCTCGTGCCGGCCACGGCGAGATCATACAAGAAGATAACCTTCACGTAACTTCGAACTTTACCCACTTTCCGGCCTCGTCAGCCTTTACTTTTATACAATCTAACGGGCTCTATGGCGACAAACTAATCCTCATACCGAGAACCACACGGGGTCCCCATATCTAGAGCTACAAGATCCACCGGGAACTCCCGTCAATCGTAACTCTACTATCTTCACTACTCATCAGCAATGGATCTCCACCGGAAGGGAAACTCATTCAGACCCTATCATCGGGTCTCTATCCGAACGATCTAAGAATGGCTGGATGCAAACGAATGCGCAGCCTCGGGTCTACTAAGGTATATGCATCATGCTCAAGAATAGAAATAATTACCCGTGGATCACATCGAGTCAGACCAGATCTTGTCGAGTCACAAGATATACTCCGCCCGAAAAAGGCCTCGTCCATCCCCCGCACGCTTTACTTCTACCACTTACCACCTCTCTACCCGCGGCCGGTGTCGGCCCTCCGCCTGGGAAGCCTCTTTCCCCGTCGACTTTTGTGTGCTCATCTTCAGCACCTAGCTAGACCGCCACCGATGTCTCGCACCAATCGTACCAGGACACTCCCTAATAAATGGCTCACACGCTGAAACACTCAGACACCCTCCCGTGACTTCCCCCATGGTGTCGCTTCGGCACGCATGACAACGAGGAATACTGGGTGTCATCATAGCAACCTGGGGCCTCACTCGATCCCCCGGAATGCAGATAGCTCCCACCCACTCTACCCAACCCCGCTCTGCTTTTCTTTCACCGCATCAGCCCCGAGCTTTGTCGACGTGCCCGGTGCACCCTCTTACCTACTCGTCACTCGACATGGCCTGCAGTGCTACCAACCTCAGCAGCCTCAACTAAGTCCCTAAATCTATTCCGCGGACTACCTGGACAATGCACTCGATCCGTGCCGTGAGTCCCGAGCAACCTCTGCATCGTGACTTCCATCCGCTGAATGTATGGAACCACCCAACTAGTTCCGAGAATTTCTTCATACCGGACACGACATGTTCTTCCGTTTCAACTCGAAGAACCTCAATTTTTTGAATCCTTGCGACTTCGAGGAAAGAATGGCCGTGCTGAATTCGGCTGAATTATCCCATGTTATTCCATCGATACCTTCTTCTGACGTGCATCCCACCACCTTGTACTCGCCTTCCATCAAAATCGAAAACAAGACCCTTGCTCATCCGTGCAGCCCATAACTCCATAAATCTTGTTTACTTCGCCTAACCACAACCAGTCGCTTCGATCATCACCGTCGTCATGGCGAACGGCACCCGCATACTCTATCGACCTCCCTTGCTTCTTCCATGGCCTCTAGTGGTTGCGGAGCCGCGCATCACGGTCGTCGCGACACACTCATCCAGCAATCACTGGTCAAACAATATCCCGGCACTTCGAGTTCTTCGCGGCGTTGTATGGTCTAGCCTGACCGGCCGGAGGCTGATTCACAGAGGCAGAGTGGAACCACAGTTAATGTCCTTCCGTACACAGACGCTCAGAATCACTGAACCATTTCCAGATCACCTCTACAAGTCTCTCTTCCCCACAGCAGTGGCCAGATTATCAAAAAATATCAACGTTAATACTTTGAATCTGTCGATAAGTGTACTCAAGTTTAAACATGTATGGTTATAATTCATGCTCGATACCATTCCCGACACACCCCTCACCCTCAACGGCAAGAGGGCGTAGTGCCGCACACTCATTAGAAATCCCCCTACCGCTACCTTTAACGATCAAATTCGAAGCTGCCGATTGCTTACAGGAACCTCCATGTGTCTTTTTCTTTATTTATAACTTAGATTTGAGAAATTCTTGAAGTGTTTAAAAACTTTTAAGAAGATGATTCACGCATATAGTCTAAATTCCAAATCCCGGGATACATCCAATTTACACTATATCCAAAATATGGCAACCAAGACACCATCACATTCCCATCACACTAAACTATACATTACATATGTTCCATATACAATTCAAAGTATGTTCTGGAGCAAAATATTATTAATAATACAAGACTTAAACCGATGTCGTGGATCCAACTATTATGCTCAAATGGCCTTGCGCACTACATTCTCGGAAAATAGTTTTTAAAATACAAAATAATGAGCTAAACGAGCTCAAGAGTGTGCATGCTTTATAAACGCGGGAAAGTTTTTCTTTTTTTCCTAAAAATATCTTTTTAAAAATGTAAAACTCTCTTTTACAATTATTTTCCTTAAGCCTTTCTTTGCTTTGCTTGCTTTAAAAGCTTTCTAAAACTTTTCTTTTGCTCGGCTTCTTTCACTTGCTTGCTTTTTAAAAAGCTTATGAAACTTTATATCTTGTTTCGAGGTTTTGTTTTCGTTTCTTTTCTTTAAAAGCTTGTAAAACCTTATTTCGTTTGTCGAAGTTTATAAAACTTCATACTTTTTCTTTTTCTTGTTGTTTATCTGTTTGAAAAGTCTCTAAACCTTTTCACAACCTTTGCTTAAAAGTTTTCAAAACTTCTTTTTCATAAAAACGAGCTTCGTTCAACTCGCATGCTTTTGAAAATAAAAAACCTGATGAGCTATTCACCGATCGTTTTGAAATTCAAACGAGCTTGCCTACCGTTGCTCAAAACTCTCCGGAAGCCTTATGACGGTGGGAAACCAATGGTTGATTAAAACAAGATATCATGCCATAAAACATCAACCAATGGAGGCCTATTTTTGCTTAATGTACCCTAGTGAACACGGACTGTGGTTTCCACCGTACGGAAGGACCTTGTTCGGCTGTCACCTTTTCTCATTTTCCGTGAATATGGTGGAATTGACTCCGTGTCGCCATCACCATACTCTAGTTAGGAGCTCATAACCTTATATACCCTCGTACAGCGCTACCGCTCCTTTAAATGCATGGTGTATGTCCTAAGTTTGCCTAATTAAAGTAAAACTACAATGCATGTATGAAACTTAACACCACCGTGCACGTACGGGATACCTCTGACCGGTTTGCTTGCTTAAAACTAGGGAAGGCCTTGTTTTCACAACCTTTCATCGCTGCTTGTTCGCTGCTTTGTAAAATGGTTTTACACTTTTGAAACCATTTGCTTGTTATTTGCTGAAAAAATGGTTTAATTATTCAAAACCATTTGCTTAGTTGCTTGAGCTTGCTTCAAAATGGTTTAATTCTTTTTCAAAAAACTATTTAATTATTTGCTTGTTGCTTAATTATGGTTTTACAATTTAAAACCAATATTTTCTGTTTTTCAAAATGGTTTGAACTCAAAACCATTTGCTTGTTTTTATCTCATTGCTGTTTCTGAAAATGGTTTTATTCAAACCATAAAATACCGTTGTAAAGCAATTTGTAATAACACACACACAATTAGTATTTGGAAAAACAGCTTGAACACCTACCTCTTTGCTTCTGCTTAACTGGAAAGCAATCAGCCCACACTTATCCCGCCTTTACTTTAACCCATAACTCAAACGAATGACGGTTAAATCATTAACGTGATAACTTAACGTAATTCTAGACTTAGTCACACTTTCATACTCTTTAAATTTAATGTTATGTCTCATCTTCGGTCTGAATCATCTGCACTGGAGCACCAAACCCTGCTACGTTCTCGAAACAACCCGGACTACTCTATGTCCAAAGGATGCAGGAATTTTTCTGCACATGGCCCCACTTTGAGCGGGGAAATTTTTGGGCCACTTAGGATAAAGAATTAGACATCCATACTTCTTAAGTTTTGTTCTCCTTGAATTATTTATAGCCACTAATCACTCAAATCGGATAAGAAATGAGGAAGTTATGGTTTAAAATACGAAACTGGCCTAAACAGAAAACTGCAACAAAGTCCCAGTACTGTAGGATTAACTTACCAGCAGATTCATTAAAATGACTAATCAAAGTTCTACCGATAGGACTTCCTATTGTACCGTAGAGCAATTCGAAATGCCCAGATTTTGTTATTTCTCCCACTTTTGATGCCAATTCACTCCATATAACTTCTCTATAATTCATAATACCTCAAAACTAACTTGGAAATCATCTAAAAACAACTCCAATATGAATCGGTGTTTTGGAAAACTCAACCCAAAACCTTAGGTGAAAAATCCAAGAACACTACCCAAGGTCCACCAATTCTTTTAAACATCATGGCACTTGATGATTCAAGTTTCTTTTACATCAATTGGGTTTTTGCAATTCCATTGATAACCCCAACTATCTAAAGGCTTCATGCTCTTGCACAAAACCTAGATCAAAGGAGAACTAATCTCCACACTCCAAGCTCCTAAGATTCCAAAATACACTCAAGGCAACACATCAAACACATACCTGATCTTGCTCTTCCTCCTCCTCCTTCTCCTCTTCCTTCCTCTCCCTCTCGGCCCTCTTTCTTTCTACACCTACTGCTTTGCTAGGGCAAACTCTGGAGACCAAATAACATTTTAGGTTTTTACCTTCCTTGAGTTAGTTTAACTTCCACACTGTACTAACCTCATCTTTAATTATTAAAATTGTAACTTGTCTAATTTTTAATTATGGCCCATTTCTTTACACTCAATTTTGATTTAATATCCTTTGTTACATTTATTCATTGTACTCCTTTGGTTTAATACCATTATTCCTGTTCCATAAATTTATCATTTCATTTTATCTCCAAATATTTCAGTGACACTTAGTACTCTTATACACCCCTACAAGATTACATCAGAGACTTCTCTGACTTAAAAGTTACACAATAACTCGAATAAATTAAATCAATCCTTTTTGATATATATCAATACATTTACCTATATTATTAAGTAACAATAAATATAAACAATATTTTTTCATTCACATAATAAAATTTTATTTATAATATTAATAATTTTCTTATTTAATCTTATTTTTTATACTTTTTATATTTCACATTCTTTTTTATAAACCTAAAATTTAAAAAAAAAAATAGAAATAAAAACCCACAAGTTAAACTTTTAAAGGTAAAAGTAATAAAAACCTTAACTATTTACCAAAAATATTATTAATCATTTTGGTATTCAATTTTGGGTATAATATTTGAAAGTGAATAAAATTAAAACGTAAATGAAAGTTTTAATACAAACTAAATTACCACTAACAATTAAACGCATTTTTAATTTATAACATTGTTACGAAATCTATATATGAAAATTATTGGAATTTTGTTTAAGGTTTTGATTTTTTTGGAAATTTGGATTAGGTGGTTCACACTAAATGCCATATTGAGCACACAAAAGAAATCTAAATCTTTTAGAAGCTTTGTCTTTTTAATTTGATATTGAGCTAAGTTGAGAACACAACTTCAACACCTTCTCTTCAATCGTGACTTAAGGAGATCCCCATATGGGGTGGAGTCAAATCGATTGCTCCTCCATGTTCTTTCTCAAGGGCTTCCTTGAACTGTCTGGAAAGGCCAGTGAGTAAACACTCATAGCAGGGTCTTTCTCCTTCCAAAGAAGAAGTTTCAGCATCGCCTACTATCAAGGTCATAAGAACACATCATAATACCATTTAAGGTCACTTAGTTGTTCTACATCTTAAGTTTTGTAGAATTTTTAAGTTCTTTCATAAATGTCAGATCATCATGAAGTGTTTGGTTATAGCATAAACCAATCTTATAATTGAGTTTTGTTCTCCTTCCTCATTTGTACTTTTTAAAATATGAAATCTTTTCTTTTCTTACCAGGTAGTTTTCCAGCTCAAAGTTTTAATGTAAAGTTATTGAAACCTCTGGGTCAGACTGATCGACAAAGATTCCACATCTGGTTGCAACAAGCAAGAGCTGCCATTTGCATTTGACGTATAAACAATGAAGATTTCATGTTCGTAAAGAGCATCTATATTCCAAGAATAGATGCCATTGCCATAACTATTTTGTTTTGCTGTTTTTCCTCAAATTGTAACCGAGGAGCAGCCTTGATAAAAGTTTTTTGATCTTTACTGCCAAGTTTCCTTTAACTTGTTTATTTGTTCTTCTTCGCTCAATATCTTCAATAAGTTTTTCTAAACAATAGAATTTTGCTTTCGATCCACTTAAGAAGTTTACTTGGGTTTTGGAAAAGAGATCTTTTTATTTCTATTCCCTGCCACTTTTTGTGTTAAAATTATCAATTCATCATTACTTTTATTACCTCCTAATTTAAGGGTTTTACTGTTTGAATATAAGACTTTTCTTGTTTTTTCTTTCTTTTTTCTTCCTTTTCAGGTTTATAATTTTGTAAAGTATTTACTTTCAATTCTATTTAATCAGCAGAGTGTTCCTAGAATTTTGATTTTGTAAAATTATTGTTAAGTTTAATGCCTTTTATATCTTTCAGCCATTATTCTCGTTTTTCTATCTTCTTTTGGAATCAATTTGTTTAAAAGGTGAGTACTATTATTTCTACACCTTGAGCCTTTATTTTTATTTCTTCCAAAGGGGGATGGGTTGATACTATCTTCTTTTCTGAAGTAGTATTTGACTTCCATTCTTTTTGGAACATATTTATTTGAGAAAAGGGATATTTTATTTGATTGTTGCTGCATAAATATCAAAATATGTGTGAGACCCCAAAACCATGTTTTCTAAGGAAGGATAAAATGGTAATTTCCTCAAGCTGAAAATCCGAATCCTTTTCTAGATCTCTGATGATCGTAAACGGAATCTCACCGTTGAATCCGTCACGAAATCTAGTCGCCACTGTCAGACTCACGACCTGAGACATCGACCCTCACGCTTTTCGAGGCACAGGGATGCATGACACTTGGGCACGCTTTGGGAGGCCCGCCCAGGCGCCACTGTCCAAGCCAAGAGATGCAAACAACTCAGGTCGGCAAACACTTGTGACACATGGCATGATGCCAGAGGGATATCTCAAGGGGTGTATTGATAAGGATATGGGTAATCCAAGGAACCAAATTTATAGTGCCGGACATGTGAAGCATGAGAGGACTTTCCTCTGACCAAGTCTTCCAAATCGCTTGGGAGAGGAAGAGAGAGGGAGAGACCAACCGAGAAAGGAGAGTGAGGAAGAGAGGGTTTTGCAGGCTCCACCTTCCTCTCTCTAAAATTCCCTGCCATCTAATCGCTTATCCTAATCTATCGCGATAAAGTTGTCTTCTGCACTAAGGACTACACGTGGTTGCTTAGCTGGGGAGTTTCGACAACCCAGAAAAGGTAGGGGTTTTTCTCCTACTTGCTTTACTCTTTGCTTAAGTGGGTTATGTAATGATGGGATTTATGAGGAGGCCTGATGGCTGTGGCTCTTGGTTCCAAAATCTTGGACCGAGTTAGGAAAATCCCAGAGTGTTTTGACAGTCCACGGACCGCTTCTGGGTGTGTTTTGCTTGATTATGTGGTGTCATGTTATTACCATGAGAAAACAAATACGGTTTGTGTGATTTATTGCGCGCTCCAAGACGAACCACTGATAGTGCCTTAGCCCATGTTAGCTAAGTTGTGTTATTACTATAAACTGAATAACATGACGTATGGATTAAATTATGTTAAGGAGTATGCATGAGTGATATATTACATGTGTAATATGTTTATGTGCTATCAGACGCACCCGTAGGTGGGGAGAATCCGGCAGGAAATCTCACTACCGGGCTTTGCTTCACCCTGGGCCGTGGGACTCATTTTTTTTTTTAGGTAAATCAAGACGCGGCTTAGGATGCAGAACGCTTCCGGCCTTTTACATAAGAAGAAACTGCCAAGATGGCCTTATTCTGTACTCTTAATTTTTGTAAAATTTCTCTGGGGTAAGAAACCCATTGTATAAATTGTAATTAAACACAATCAGAAATAAATCATTTTTGCATAAAATATATAATTGTGTTAATTGATATACTGCTCAATCTGGCTGTTTATTATTACGTATCGCGCTTTCCTCACGATGTGAGACACGTGGATTTCCCGCGGTTGACGGCAGTCAACGGACACCCCGGATCAAGGCCACAATGTGAACATTGAATATTCATTTACATGTTTCATAGTTTGATACCATCATTTCAAATTTCTTTGTTTTTAGATAATGGAGAAAACTATTTGCTTTTTCTATGTTTCAGATTTTGCTTCTTCTCAAGTATTCTTTGTCTATTTCAAACACATTTTCCTATTGTCATCATGTCGAAATGAGAGGGCCTACTCATTCGGTGACACTACTCGAGGAAAATGTCGGAGACCTATTCGAGAGTTTTGAATGTTTGTCTGGGCCCATATTTTAAATCCGGAATAGTAGATGAATAGTCTACTTTTCTAGATTTAAGCTCGACTGAATATCGATTTTCGAAGGAGTTCTGATACTTTCTAAATAATTAGAAGACCATTATGATCTGCGTTTTTTCGCTCAAAAATTATCAATACCCTGTCCATCTTCTATTATGATAAGAGTTTTGGTTGTTCAACGTTTTGGGAGCCAAGAGTCGCTTGGAAATCTATCTGTGAGGATTGTGTTAAACATTCCCATGGAATAGGTTTTGACCATGATCATGGAATTTTTCTATTTGCTTCATTAAATTAATGATCTTGTGAGGACAAAGGCAATTGATTAACCATCGAGGTCATTACTTGTAGCACACCCTGTATTACTAGTATATATTTCACCTAGATCCATGTCATAATTTTTTGAGTTTGAATGTTTAGAGTTAAGGCTTTATGAATGCTCTGTATCATTCATACTAGCCTAACTCTGAAGATTGATACGGTGAAATACACCTGGCCCAAACGATGTATTTGTTTCATTAATCCTAAAAGGGAATCTCTGAATTTGTTATGTCTTGTATCACGTTGCATATATACATATAGTTTGTCTAACCCTTAACCTCGGGCAGTGGCTCGGGTCATACCGGATAGCTCCTATATGTAGAATTCTTGAATTTTTCAATTTGTTCTAGATCCTTAAGATTTAAGTTCAATAGTTTCGTCTCGTAACCTATTGAATGAGTATTTTCAGAGATTTTATCTATAATTTTTTAATTCAAAAGTTCTTATTTTGCATAGTTCAATATTTTGTTTTGGCATTTCCTACCCTTTTGGATATATCGTTCTCAATCTTTCTATGTAAAATGCAAAGTTTGTTTTCAAATTGTCAAGTGTTTTCGTATTTGTCTTAATTGTTCATCTATCCTGATGAACTAGTATTTGAACTAGTACCTACAAATTCTTGATGAAATTTGACATTTATCATTTCTACAAGAATTGGGATTCTACATTTGTAGGGACCACCACCTGCACCACCTACTACACATTGTGGCTTACTACCACCAACTATACACTGGCCGACCCAACACTAACTCATGGGGAATCACAATTATTTTGAAAGAATACAAATACAAAATTAATCGTACCCTTGCCGTAACTTGGCTCGATACCAATTCTCTACAGACCTAAACAATTTGAACATATATATTTTCGAATAGTAAATATTAAAATTTTGGAGCAGTAGTAACAAGAAATTTGATTTCTTCAAAAGTACTAACGGCGCCAGAATACCCGCTTTCTGCTTAAACACCACTTTAGTGGGTTCAGAGGTTTGAGGTTTCCAGCCCGATATATTATTTTCCAAGGAATATATTTCTGAACAAACATGCAAACAAAGATGCAATTTTGAATCAAATAAAAGAATAAAAGATTAAATTTGAATTTAAATTTAATAACTTTGAAACTTTACAAACTTTTGATGCAAGCTTTTGATCAGAAAGCTTAGTAAGCAAAGTCGATACAAGGCTCGTGAGCTTTCCCAAATTCCTTATCTCTTAAACTTATCCTCATTTCACACAGACAACCCTCCTTATATAGGAAATTTTGGATTTGAAATAAAATCTCGACGTCCAATAATAAGGGATCACATGTGACTTTTGGAAGGGTCACATACTTTTTTGAAGAGTCACTTTGTCTCTGCTTTTTTTAAAGGAGTCAACTGCTTTTGTGTCAGCACTTTGTTTTCTTCTCGCAAGTGGAGCTACTTTTGAAAGGACACCGTCAACGTTTGAAATGATCTAAGATGCTATCACACCACTCAGGTCCAGATTTTCCATTCCTTCACAATCATTAAGAAAGCATCCACTGATTTCTGAATCTTTGAGCCTGCACATCTCCTATAAGGCTTCAAGATGTTGATATCCTCCTTATCATCCTTACTCAAGGATATGTATAGCCGTAGCACATGTCTTCATTTTGGCTGAGTCATCCCCGTCCGAGTCCTAGGTCAACGTTTTAGCTGCCTCTCCTGCCGTCTCTCGCTGATTTGTTTGAGATATTCCTGTAAGCTGTAAGGGGTCTCACTCGGAGCCATAGTGGGAGTCATCATGTCACTGTGTTTAGATGGTTTCTCTCATCACTAGACACTTCACACAGAGCTCCGCAGGAGGCTGGTCTCAAACAATAGGCTGTTCTGACATTCTCGGCAATTAACCGAGCTACTAGCTCATGGCACACAGGACAAGCCCCTAAGACCCGGCCTATGACTGGAAACACTCGCGGAGTATAAAGAAACCCCGCAGAGCAGCGATATCCCAAAGGAGCCAGGAGAACCATCTAGCGACCCGGTGACGATGGCCTGACCGCTGCAGGCCTGGGCAGACCCTCGGCAAGAATAGTACACACAATAGATAAAGAAGCAGATGCCCCTTGCACCTTAAGCTTCGGGCATTTGAGCCACACCAAGTGAGGCGAAGAAACCCCTCAGAGTTGTGGGGATATCCTCAGAGGAGGAGAACCATCTAAGGACCCAGACTTACGTCTAATCGCAGACTCCAGGACCCACAACAAAGGCGCTACCAGGAGGTCTCACTGGGAAAATACCGCGGTGGCCTATCGCCACTTCCCCGGCCCAGATTGTTCCTCATCACTCAGACTGCGCCCCACGACCTCATCAAGAGCTTAGCAGTTCTGTGAGTAATCCGCTACCAACCGAGCTACTGGGGCTCACTGGCAGCCAGGATGCTTCTCATGACCTAAGCTCTCGTGACGGTTCGATCCTCGCGTGAGGCGAAGGAACCTCGCGCAGCGTGGGACATCCCAGCGAGTGGAGAGAGAACCACCCAAGGACCGGGTGACGTATAACACCCGCGGTGGTACCCGGTGGGGACCTCTGCTTAACGTATTTCCTCGCAATAGAAACAGTTCATATCGGGCCCGCAAAGGTCGGGACCAAACAGTACTCGCCTGCAAGATGGCTTTTCAAATCGCTAAGCTTTTTTCGGGCCATTTTTTTGATAAAGATCAAAGCTTTGGGCTTTGAGATTTTGAAGCGCCTACCATTTGATTTGAATTCAGCCAAAACTTAGGAATGGTCGATGGGATCGATGGTACACAAGTTCCCAACAAAGAACTATGACTTTATTCGAGAACAAAGAAAAGTGAACAGCTATTTCACAGAGGGAAAAAGCCACGCTTGATTTGAAATAATTAAAACTTGGTGATTGCAGATTTAAAATATGAGTCGATTAGCTCATATAAGAAGCCATCATTCTTTAAACCAATCTGGAAAAGTGAACTTTTCATCCCAAGCAAAACTAAGAATGAGTTTTTTAGCTCGACATGAAAAGTATGGTACTGCTACTTTGTAACATAAAACTGAAAAGTTTTGACGATCAACAAATGTTCAAAGTCTTTCGTGGTGTAAAAATATTTTGACCCCCAATCTTTTCTTATTAATGACTTTCAAAATTTTTTTGACATTTTCGAGTAAAGCAAAGTCATTACCTCGTGTTCATGACATGAGATATTTGAACATTCAGATCTACGAGTATGAATTGTGAGAATTTTAATGCGTTTTTAGTATTTCGTTGAAATGAAAATACTTCTTCATCTTGAAAATCTGACTTTAATCCACCTTAAACCGACATATGATCGGGTTTCCAAAAAATTCATATATCACCCTGTTCTTTGTTCGCAGATGCTAAAATTTTGGAGTTGGTGTTTGAAAAGAAGGTTAATGGTTTTCCCAAAACTTCAACCACTTGAAGCTCGAGGCCTTTCAGAAGACCTAAAAATCAAAATTTCAAATAAGGGCAAATCGTAATTTCGATTAAATCAGAATTACGTTAAAATCCGTAAATCAATTCTCAGATCTCTGATGAAAACGATTGTACCGCTGGAATCGTTCACAATCTATTTAGCACGCAAAATTTCTAATTTTCGAGATACGGAATGCGACGTTTTCGAGGTATCGCCGTGTCAGAACGTTTTCGATATACAAAGGCACAGCATAGCATGTGTACTATGTACATAAGTGGTATGAGAGAGAAATGATGAAAACTACTTACGAGATAGTGCCGAATATCAAATCGGTAAAGGGGACATATCAGGCATTTAATTCACTTAAGTCACTGTAGGCCACCAGCAAAATAGCATTCATCTCCTCATTAGCCAACCAAAACGTGGGAAGCTATTTTTGAGTGACAAATATTCATTTTAGAGAGTTTTTATATAGGCTTCTCTTCAGATTTTAGAAGAGATCTAGCTGTCATGCCTTCTTCAACACAAGAAGGGAGGTGCAACGTTTACGCGTGAGCAGTTACTGCTGCGGACCCCTGTTTGCGAAGTTTTTGACAACCCAAGAGTGTAGGATTTTCTCCCTACTTGAGTTTTATTCCCCATTTTTAAGGGTTTTTCGATGTTTCTGCTAGCTCGAGGTCGCGAGGTCATTTGACGGCCCCAAACATGGGACCAATTCTGTGGAAATTGTTCGGGGTTTTTTTGACAGCCGTGACCCGCCGTAAAATCAAGAATGTTTATGTCAATGCTGTTTCTTTAAATCATGTATTTATATTACAAAAAGGTCGAATGGGTCATTGACGGCTTCAAAACATGGGGGACCAAGTGTTAGAATTTTCGAGGAAGAATGGAGCAACAGGATCGCCCACCGCTGCCAGGCTGCCTGGGGAGGCTGGTTCAACTTGTGCATTAAAATACATGGTATGCATCGGGGTCAGAATGGTCGTGGATTTCGTTCACCGAAAGTGAACCGTCGGTTTTAGATTTTTCTGAATAGTAAACGAGGGTTTCACTATTCCCTAATAAATGTTTGAAAATATTTTCGCGGAAAATATGTGTTTGATCGAAAGATTTAAATTAAATTACTGGGTAGGCGATCATTAAGCCCAAGTGAGCTAATTCGATGCTTGAAATTGATTAATTAATGACATGATGGTGTGATTGACATATGTTAATATCTTTGATATGTTTCTGTATTGTGATTAGACCGTATTTGGAACTGCATACATGTATTCCATATGCACCAAACATCCTAGAACATGTAGGTTGCAGGTTGAGATGAGTCTAGAGAAAGGGTCTCTAGAGGGTAGTCTAAAAATGTTAATTATCGGTATAGTCCAAACCAAATAATATATCATCAATCGTCTGAGCTACTCTCATGATATATATTCATCTGAGGGTAGTCCATAAACAATATTATATCAACCGGCCTAGAGTGCCCACGATATATATTCATCGGGAGGGTAGTCCAATAAACAACAATATATGGAGCATCAATCGGCCTGAGCTACTAATCGACATATATTCATCGGAGGGGCTGCCCACTAATAAAACAAAATATTCTCATACAGGCTTGTAAGAGGAGAGCCTGGTGGAGGACTCCTGATCCGAGTCGGGTCATGTAGACATTCAAGCAGATTCATTTGTCATTGTGTTTAAATCGAACAGACTCGTACCTCAGTGGTGAGTAGTCCACGTAGGTTGTATTTCCTACTGAGCTTTAGCTCACTGCCGTGGGACCCCTTATTTTACAGCACAGGAGCATGAGACAAAGACGCCATGAGGTGGTCTTGTGAAGAAAGACGGTCAGGGCTTCTCATGACGGAAACATGCATTAGAATTCCCCACTTTGATATATGTGTTGTATAAGAGTGAATCTTATTAACTATTTGAAACTATTGGATATAGTTGTTGTAGTATGAGGAGTATTGTTTATAGTCTATACGTTTTACTCCATATTGCGAATATACTGACCTGTCAGATTTATCATAGGTATTGTATTCCAGTAGAGCTCCCGCACAAAGGAGACTTCGCCCGATTCGTGAAAATGTCGGGTCACCCACATTCACGGTGCGTATTCTGCAACACTGTAGTCAACTAATTTTGCCTGGGCGTCATAAAATTGGAGACTTGAGCTTGTGCATACGAATACCTAAGAGTCACTGGTATCCATCACCACAAGGTGGCATGGTGTGATATAGTCATGGGAACCATGAGAACGGCTTAGGCCATGAATGTAAAACATCACCAATTAGGGTGCGGTTTGATGTCGAGTTTAGGTATGGATTACCTAGGAAATCACTTCCGACAAAACTATATCACTACTTGCACGCCGGTTACGTGTTTTCAGGTGACGGATGAATTGCGTGAATGGTATGCTTTCTACTATGTTGTGTGATGAGATTGATTATGTTGTGTGAAAAATATATGCATAACATGAATGATGTGTATGCCATGCAGTATATAAGATGAGAGAACATATGATTAGCACATGGATGTGTAGAAAATATTAGAAAATGTTGAGTTGTACAAAGGTACAAAACCGAAAAGAAAAGGAAAAGAGCAATTTTATAAATTTATTTAGCCTATTAAAGCATGAAAATAATTTTCTAAGTCAAGAAAATATGAGGAAACAAATTTTTATGAAATTATCGGGAGGAAATTTAAGAAAAGTGAGGAAACAGTTTTTATAAATTATTTGAATATTATGAGTATGAAAATGAATTTTGTGATTTTTAGTGATTTTACACCGCTGAAATAGTGAAAAATACTATCATAAATAATGAAAAAAAATTTGATGCGCAGAGGTTGGAAATCAGTACCGTAGGTTACCAGGAGCCGGGCGCTGATAAGCGCTGGGCGCGCGTGGGCCGGGCACAAGGCGCAGCAGCGCCGCGAAGGCGGCGTGTTGGCGTGCCAGGCGCGCGCGGCAGGCGGGCGTGAGCGGGCGTGGTGCGCAGGCGCGCCGGGCGCATGTGGCGAAGCGCGTTGGGCAATGTAGGCGAAGCGTGTTGGGCGCGCAGGCGCAGTACGGCGCTGCAGCGCGGGCGCATGCGCCGGCGAAGCGCACGGGGAGTGTACGCAGCGCGATGTGGCGCCGCGCGCGGCAGTAGCGCTGGGCGTGAGGGCGCGCGCGTCGGGCGCCAGTCGTTCGGGCGCAGTAATTTGCACTTTGGCCATTTTCATCCGCTTTGACCTCGCTTTTTTCTCCAGTCACCAAATGAACAAAGTTGTTCATCAGGAAATAAAATTTTTCAAAAAAAATAATGTTTATTAAATTCAAATAAATCAAAATAAATTCTTGAGAAAATTTAAAAAATAAAATTTTCAAAATAAAATTTTGAAAATAAAATCTTGTTGAAACAACATTTTAAACGCTAAATGATTATGATACACCAGTTATGTGTATGGGATTAGTAATGGGTCGGTTATGCCTAGAGAGATACTTCAGATCGATTTAACTACCATTTGAAATGGTGATTGGCGCAGAGTTGCGCACAAATTATATGCATGGTGTAATGCGATAGTGAGTGCAGTGAATGCTAAGGTTGTGGATTACGACCTTTTGGGGTGGATTTGATAATGAAATGAACAAGAGCCCAAAATTTGAGATTGAATTAAAACTATCATGATAATCTAAGACCACTTAGAAATGGACTGGCCATTCATGGTTGTCAAGCTCCAGCCAGTATATGCATTGCCAGTTGGACCGAAATGAAAGTTAGACGACTCTCATACATGTTAATCGTAAATGGCTGTGAGAGGCCGAGGACGAGAACGCCCACTGGCACCGTCAGCACAATCGTTGTCATCAAATGATTCTGCAGGCTAAGTCAGAGTAGACACAAACAATGCCACAGTAATGTGCCAGTATAGCATGTGACGAAGATCCTAAGAACCCCAGAGGTTTGGTGTGGCGATCATCCACATTCATTGTGGGGAAAAGATCCGATGGTGGTAGACCATTGGTTCATGCAATCCAGAAAGTGTTGCAGGCCATGAGATTACCGACGCGACCGGGATTAGCCAGTCGTCAATGAGAATGAGGCCCAATAAGTGTGGAAATGCCAAGGAACTTCTAGAGACCTCAGAGAGTCAAGCCAGACATGAGTTCTCCTCAGATTGAAGAACAGGATGATATGTCGAGGTTGCAGCCGGAGATCTCGGGGACTCTACTCACAATGGACCTCGAGGATCATGGATGTCAGAGTTCACGTCATCCTCGATGGATCAATGACGCTACGTGGTTGTTATCGACAGAGCGCCAGGAGAGTTACCGCCACACACGGTGACTAAGACTGTGGTCGATGAAGACGATATTTTGCCCGCATAAAGATAAGAGTCCAAGTGTCAGGACGCTAGCTAAGTTGGTTCATGAGCTCCACCCTGCAGGACCAGAGGTCGCACTGATCCACCTCAGTAGTATGCCGCATGGATGTTTTTCCAGAGGAGCACTGACTACCTCCACAGAGTAGTGGACCAGACTGTTACACCCTCGTATATTCACCGTTTCTAGCTGACTCCGCACAGATGGCAACTCTGAAGTCATGGAACTCGCAGTTCAACTTACAGGAGCCGGCTGACAAGTGGGGTTCATTAGACCGAAGCACTTCACCATGAGGCTATCCGCTCTATTTGGCAAGAAGAAGGCAAGACCTTCAATCGCGCGCTGACTATAGGAAGTGGCACAGGTTATGATCCAATCCACTCATTACCGAGGATCCATGATTTATTTCCGACTACTGAAAGTAGTAGGAGGCGAAGTTCACTCTAAGATAGCTGTCAGACCGTTACCATCACCGAGGGTTAGGGATATGGATATCCCTAAGACGTAGAGACGCGTTATGGGTACTCCATGATTTACAGTGATGCCCTTCTGGGATTGACCGAATGCGCCTAAAGAAGATTCATGATCTCACGACAGATATTCCAACCCATTTGACTGGCCATCGTAGTCGTGGATGACATCTGATCTACTCTCGCCGAGGGGCATGAGTATCACTGAAAGATTGCTTTGGTACCGGTTAAGAGACCATCGCTTGGTACGCCGCCAAGTTCGCAGTTCGGAGTTTCTCGTGCTTATCGTAGAGACGGACACGCGGTGTCACATCAGGAGCCGTCAATGACCTAGAGAAGGCCGAGGCGTGATGCGTTGAGGAGACCATGAATGTCAATCTTCGAGATACAGTTTCGGGATTGGCTGGGCATTACAAGAGATGCAGAATGGTCAAGTTGTCCATTCAGGCAGGATCGTAGGATTTCAGCTCCACTGGATACGGGATCACGGTCAGGCAGGCCTGACTGGTAGAGAGAGAAATCGAGAACACTAACACTTATAATGCAAAAGCTGGTAAAGCAAGAGGAGGACTCAAATTTTCTCCGGTTCTGAGAAGAGGCGTAAGACTTCGTCACACTAGTTTCAGACTGTGGCCGATCGGGCAATTTGTTTACTGATCGGCCTGCAGATGTGGATCCTAAGACCTGGGACAATGCGCACCCCAATAGCCGCAGAACATGAGAGACATACTCACTCCTCCACACCCTGCCACGTCGTGAGGAACTGGGGCCACTGGTGTTATATTAAGACTCCAAAGAATCACAACAGTTGTAGGCCAAAGTGTGGTCATCGTGACGATCAGTATTGACAATAGTACAGAGTAATCTGTGGTATGTGACGATATTGCTGGGATGCCGTTGACATGATGAGCTGACAACCACCGTTGTCGCATCGAGACCCAAATCGATTGTCATATCGACAATCTTTACATTGAATTTGAGCTTTGTGAGAATACAGCCTTGTATAAGCCAGAATAGATGTTCTTCCCAGATGGGTGAGAGGACCTAATAGGCTCCGAATTATGAGGAGAAATCTCTCATATTCTACTCATGCAGGACCCCCGGCTTTACCCGGATCGTGTCGTAGCATGGAATTATTGCTCAGTGCACGGCAACATCACTGAGTCAAGTGGTGCACGGTATATCATTCACCACCTTGGTGAGTAAGAGTTTGTCTTTAGGACTACGTCCAATGAAGACTCATAGTTGAATCTGGAAATGTAAGAGGCTCGAAGTGTAGTCGAGAGTCATGTGGACTGAGATGAAAACATACATGTATTAGTTATCGCCACAGACTTAGAGTCGAGTGATAGGAGTCGGGAGTGACTCGAGATGAAAACACACGGACATGGTTGTCACGCAGACTGAGAGTTGAGTGATAGGAGTCGGGGGTGACTCGAGGTTTGGATACCCTTTGGAAATTGCATTGGGTGTTGTTGAGCTAGCGAGGGCTCGGTAAATGGATGTCATACAAGACATGACTAGATTTTGATTTGGTCCATTGGATTAATAATGATTGTGACCTTGAGGAAGGTTAGCGTTTACACACCAAGTAAGGGTTGTGTAGGGTTACGTGCATGGATTACTTATGGGTGTGAGGGCATGTTGAGAACATGGTCCTGGACTACAAGGGCAGAGACACTACTCCTATGGAATTCGCCCATAACAGTTATCAGGCGAGGGTACGAATGGCACCACATGAGGCATCAGACGGGAGGCCATGTGTGTCTTCTCACGGTCCCAGATTAGAATAGAGACACCTCCGAGAAGGTGAGCTTTGACACATAATGTTTTCTCACGGCCAGCCGAGGAAGAGCTATGTCGATGCAACACGCCGACCTCTTAGGAGTTCGAGGTCATGATCACGCTTTCAAGGTGATGCCAAGAGAGGGCCGTTCTATGAAGACTTAGCTATCGCGAGGTTTATCGGGCTTTTCGAGATACTGAGAGGATAGGCAATCGCGGCGCACCGACAGCGTTACCACCTAGCATGTCAGGTGTCCTCGAGGTGTTCGCACATCTCCATACCCCGTATACATACCCGCATCCAAATTTGCCAGATCGGGACGTATCGAGTCGACAATCTACTGACCTTGAGAGACCAGTATCATTTGCAGTCAGGATCATTTGACATAATTTAAGACCGTGAGGCCAGTGAGTACCATGGCAGTAATCGTGGGAGTGGAGAGCCAACGCTGAGCACGAGGACATCGGCGCTACCTATCCCTTTTGTTTAGGATTTAAGGCATTTGTTTAGTCGCTTACATTAAAACCACTAGCTACATGCATGGTACAATGCACCGCAGCATTATGCGCATGTGAGTGATTATGACTGTTCTGAATTTCAGATCGAATTCTTTTTAAGGAGGAGGAATAAGATCCAAAAATTCCACCAATATGGCAAAATCGTAATTTTGATTACAAATTGTAATTACTGCAGTCTGTAATTAATTCTCTAGATCTTGATGAAAACGGATTGTACCGTTGAATCGCTCCTCGCAGTCTATTTAGCACGTAAAATTCGTAATTTTCCGGGAGACACTGAGTTTCCGCATTGCCAGGCACGCTTCGTGCCAGAATCGTTTTCGGCTATTAAAGGCACAGATAGCATGTACCATGTACCAGCAAGTGGTATGAGTAGAGAAATGATGAAATGGACTAAACAGATAGTGCCAATATCAAACTGCAAAAAGGGACATATCAAGCATTTTAGAATTTGACTTTTAAGTCACTAGAGGCCAAATTAGCAAATAGTGATTCATCTCCTCATTTAGCCAACCAAAAACGTGGAAGTCATTTGAGTGATAGCTCCATTTTAGAGTTTTAGAGAGAAAGGGCTTTCGTATTTGCAGAGATCTACTACAGCATTTTCAACACAAGAAGGAGAACGCTCTACGTGAGCAAAGGCAGGACCCTGCTCTTGATAGTTTTGATAACTCCAAGAGTGCAGATTTTCTCCTACTTGAGTTTTATTCCCATTTTTGCAGGTTTGCCGGCTGCTTGCCAACAGGTCGTGAGGGTTGGCGCTGACCTGGCCCCAAACACGGACCGAATTTGTGAAATTGTCGGGCTTTTCGATACCGCGGATCGCTCAAAAACAAGCAATGCTGGTGTCACGTTGCTTAAATCATGTTTATATTACAGCGCCTGAACGGGTCGCTGATCTGGCCCAAACATGGGACCGGCACACTTTGAGGAAGAATGGAGTTCGCGGATCGCCCAAGGTCGCTTAGGTCAGTCGGGAGTGTTGGTCTAACTTAGGCAATGGTTGTATGGTATGCATTAGCCGAATGGTCAGGATTTCGTTCAACGAAAGAACCGCTTTAGGATTTTTCGGGAATAGTAAACAGGTTTCACTATTCCCTTAATAATGTTTCAAAATATATTTTCGTGAAAACATGTGCTGATCGAGCGACGAAATTAAATTACTGTGCATGATCACAGCCTGTATAGAGCTGGATTCGATGCTTGAAATTGATTAATTACACACATTGTGTGATTGGATATATGCGAATATATTCATGTTGATATGTTTGTATGTGATTAGACTGTATCGAATCATATACATGCATTCCATATGCAATCAAAACATCCTAGAATATAGGAGTTAGTGCATGAGATGAGTCTAGAGAAAATGGTTCTAGAGGGTAGTCTAAAATGTTAATTATCTGAGTATAGTCCAAATCCAAATAATATATCAATCGTCTGAAATGCGCCCCGCTTGATATATATTCATCTGAGGGGAATCCACAACTAAATTTCACATATCAACCATCGAGCGCCCGCTTGATATATATTCATCTAGGTAGTCCACAACAAATAATATATATATCAACCGCCTGAGCTAACAATTGATATATATTCATCTGAGGTCAGCCTTACTAATAAACAAATATTCATACGAGGTTGAGAAGTGAGAGAGAGCCCAAGGAGGACTGATCCGGAAGTTGGTCATGTAGACATTCAAGAGACCTACTTGCTTGAATGTGTGCTCTTAAATCAACACACCGCACTTAGTATAGTAATGCACCAGGCGCATTCTCCTACCGAGCCAGTCACCCTGGCTGTGGGACCCCCTTATTTTACAGTACGTGGAGCATGCATGAGACAAGACGTCATGGGAGGGTGAGTCTCAGGCAGCTGTCATGGGCTGACGATTTGAAACATATTAGAATTCCTCTAATTTGATATATGCATAGTATAAGAGTGAATTATTAACTATTTTGAAACTATTGATATAGTCAATGTAGTATGAGGAGTATTGTCAGCCCAAGTATTTTTTTACTCATATTAGAATATATCGACCGCTTCGGGACAGTATTTGCAGTATTGTATTTGGGTAGAGCTCCCTCAGATGTTGAGATTCGCCATTTTCGTGAAAGGGAATAGTTTCCGTCACCCGACATTCACGAGTATTCATGGTCAGACAAACAACTGGACCCCCAATTGGGCAATACACCCTCATTCTCTTGCAATACAATCACTAGCCACTACACAACTAAGGGTTGTAACACACTTTGTATTGCAACTCAACTCACACTATTCCCCGCAATACAATTCAAGCTACTCAGTTTCTGACATTTCAAAATCAGACATAAATACAATTTTACTTTAAGCCATTAATAACTCGCAATACAATGGCTAGCCTACTTTCTATTTAATACACCTCACCCTACAAGCCCTTTTGCTGCAATACACCTCTTAACCTTGTAATACAAAAATTTTGTTCTCACAATACAATACCTCCACTCTTCAAGTTTTCTTCCCAATACAAAACTCCAGATTTACAATAAAAATTTTTCAATATATTTGGGCAAGAGCCTAAAAACGATTTGCTTCCAAAAATTAATTTTTTTCATTTATTTCCAAATAAATTGGAAAAAATTTAAAATCCACTAAATCAATTTTTCCATTTTCCATAATACATCAAATAAATTCATAAAAATTTATTTTCTTCTTACTTTTCTTCAATTTTACACCACATAAACCCAAAAAAATTATTTTCCTCCTCTAACTAAATAATTTATAGACTTATTTTCTTTCCAGCTTTTCTCCACTTAAAATTTTATTCACTCAAATAAATTTATAAAATTTATTTTCTTCCATTTTCTTCAATCCTCTTTCCAATAAATTTATCAAATTTTATTTTTCTTCAATTTTTCCAACTTAGAAAATTATTTTCATCAATTAATAGCCAAATAAATTTATAAAATTTATTCTTTTCATTTTCCTATTTACATTGACTTGCATTCACTCAAATATTTTCTCAACATTTTTCTACACATTCATGTATGACTGAACTGGCACACATACAATCTCAATACATGAAACAAGCCAGCACACCAAACACACACCATCAAATCACACGAAACACATCAACACATGCATGTAGTGTCCTAGTTTTGTTTCGTGATTTCCTAGGTAATCTCATACTCAAATCCTAACATCGAATCCACACTTAGTGGCATGTTCTACACTTCAAATACTATAAATGTAAACCCAATCTCAATCTATGTGTTTCATATACCTATATTTCCATATCAACCCACCTAGTGGTGATGATACCCAACCCAGCCTCAGTACTGTGATATTTAAGCTCGACACCAGTCATGGACGGTATCAGATTTCTGCCGCCGTGCATCCTAACCAGCACCACTGGCAACTACAGCATCCTAAAGCCCACGCCAAGACGCCATGTGCATCGCAGCAATTTTAGCTCGATACCAAGTCGTGGATTTCAAACCCGGTCCGCTGACTACCCACAACTACGGATGAGCCAGTGGATGCCCGTTACCCACACCACAGAAATCGCAAGAGTTCTTCAGACGGAGTTTCACTAAATTACTTCGTGACTGTGATATACTGGCCCTGCAAACCCAATAAATGCAATATAATCCCAACATGAGTAAAAATGCCTCGGGCTCATAAACCAATACTCACAAAATCAATTATCATAACTATTCTTTCACCATTCCCAATAATTCAATAGTTGATAACACTTTGTTTTATACAAACACATTAAAATCTACAATTCTAATACATGTTATGTCCAAACCATCAAGCCATAAACCGCTTCTTCAAAATCAACCTCAAAATCAGATGTCTCCCAGCGCCTTCACTAAAAATAAAGGGTCCCATCGACTTTCGGTGAGCTAAAGCTCAAGAGAGGAGAATCCACTCTATGGGCCACTCACCACTCAAGTGCAAATGGCAATGCTCCAAAGTAAACACACACTAAGTAAATACATGATCCTACTTGAATGTTCACATGATTGACCATGTCACAGTCCTCACCGACTCACTCACACTCGCTTAAGCTTACGATGAGAAAATAATCATTTTCAAACAAAACTTTTTGTTTCAAAAATATACCACCGAATATCGCCAGACAAAGCCATGACACTCTGTGAATTGTCAGAGCTTTCCAAATGGGCCATTGGTCCCTTATCCGAAATGATCCGTCAGCCCATCTCCCAACCTACCTCCTGAATAATCCTGAAATTCCTTTCGCAAACACATCCGCTTACAAAATACTCATATGCACTCAACACCCCAATTCCTGCTACCCAAAGGTATATGAAAAATGTTAAGCGTTATGCCATTTTTTCAAAATTCATTTACACAATATGTCAATACGCATATTTTCAATCAACTACAATTACACGTGATGTAATTCCAACACATCAATATCACCCAATTTAGCTCAATCGAGTAATCAGCAATTTCATCTCCATGGCCTATGCTCACAATTATATTCCATATAATCGACAAATCACAATTTTTATTCCCAATATTCTACAATAATTATATTCCATAATCGTGACCTCATGTTGATCCTCATTGCTACTAACCCATTGATTTCACACCACACAAACTCAAGCTTATTCATTTCAACAACCAAGCACAGAACATATGACGATTTTTGTCCAACATACAATCCTCGGATCGATTTAACAGCCTGAGTCCTCCAAAGAAGGCTGTCCACTTTTGGCAAAATTATTGATAACCAACTCTCGCTACCTTTTAAACCGAATTTCTTACCCATTTCCTATTCATAAACACCCAAGCATAATTTATTCCAACAATGAAATTTCAACTAGCTTCTCGGACTCACACGGACAAAATCCCAAAAGTCCCACACCCTACACTCTGTCCCATTAGTGGTCGATCATTTCGCCTTCCGTGTCACGACCTGGCAAGACATTTTAATGCAAGTTCCACACCAACACCCCACTTCAGTTTCCTCGGCATTCACGACAGTCCCAAATGTCCAAAAATATTTTCAATTCTGGCCCCATGTTCGGGACCGATCAACAACCCATTCCTGCATTTATTCACATCACATGATTTAAAGCAATTTTTAGAAATAAAACACCCATAAACAGCCCCTAATTTTCGCGCCATCTACTCAGAGGAAATCTCACAGGTCTCAACAATTCGGTCCCATGTTGGGACCGATCAAACGGCCCCTCACCGCCTCAAACCAACCGAAACATGGAAAAACCTCTAAAAATGGGAATAAACGCATAGGGAGAAAATCCTACCTCTTAGAGTTGTCAAAACTCGCAAACTCCGGTCCACGCGTGAGCTTCCCGGCCCTCACGGTGAGAACGTTTTCCCTTCTCGCCCGGAACCGGCCAACTGGCCCGACGTCTCGGACAGGAGAGAAGGAGGACCTTCTCACACTGGAAAACCCTCCATTTTTGGATTTTGTGACTCACTGCATCCTCCCCACGTTTTTTGCCTTTGTTTATGCATAATAAGGGTCCCATTAGCTATTTTGTCATTTTTGCACTTTAAAATCTCACCCCCTATAATGCCCATTATGTCCCTCCTCTTTACCGTGATTTGATGTTCTAACTATTTCTACCGGCCCATTTTCATCATTTCCTCTACTCCTACCACTTATGGGACATGAGCACATGCCATCTCAGGCTTTCGTCGCATCAGTGGACCCATGATTTCAAGACCCGAATCGCCGATGCCCTCGAAAACGTGCCGATTCCGACCGCTCCCTAAAATTATGAAAATTTTACGGTTAGCTAGATTTCAGAGACTCCATTCTAACTGAAATCCGCTTTCATCATCCGAGATCTAGAGAATTAATTACGATTTTAACCGTAATTACAATTTTGTAATCAAAATTACGTTGCCCTTATTCCAAACGAATTTGTCTACATATATATATATATATATATATATAGAAAGAGTATATATATATATGATGATGTATATATATATATATATAGTTACTATATGGCTCCATATATAGATATCTATATATATATATCTATATATATAGATGTATATAGATATATTCATAGATATTTATATAGATTTATATATATTTATATATATATATGTATATATAGATATCTATAGATAGATATCTATATATATAGATATGGTATATACATCTATATATAGATATAGATGATATCTATATATATAGATATGGAGTAGAGTACATCTTTTTGAGAAGGATATGGTATATATAGTATATGGAGGAGAGGCCTATAGAGTATAGTAAAGAATATATAAAGGAAGGAGTGAAAGAGAAAGGAAAGCATGATATATACATGGGTTGAAAGGAGCATATAAAGGGATGTGCTGTATATAGATGAGCCCATATATAGAGCGAAGTGAGGTTACATGGTTTTATACATAGATTAACTACATATAAAGACCCACAGCTGAATCAGAAATAAGACTCTTGGTGCACTGGTATGGTCATCTCACCACCTTTCGGGTGAGCGCTGCCGAGTCACAGTTCTTTAGGACCACGTCTGACAAAGACCTCATAGTTGAATCCCAGTAGAAATAAGAGATTCAAAAGTGTAAGCTTCTAGAAGTTATGTGGTCGGAGATGAAAACATGTGACAAGGTTATCACGGTAGATCGAGAGCTGAGTGATAGCGCTCGGATGACTCGCAGGTTCGGGATGGGCCTTTGGAAATCAGATCAGGTGTTGTCGAGGCCGGCGCGGGCTCCCAGAATGGATGTCATACTACGATGGATCGGAAATAATGCATCCATCGATTGTCGCACCGCGACCTCGAGAGAAAGCGAATGGCTACACACCGCTGTGCGGTTGTGTAGGGTTACGTGTTGTGAGTGATGGCACGTCTCTTGAATTCCGACTCCAAATTCTTGGCGAGGTGATAGAATTGTAAGAACCAGAACTCAAATTCGGAATATGGCAAAATCGTAATTTTGATTACAAATTATACCACGCTAAAAACCATGCACTCACTCTCAGATCTCGTGATGATGAAAACTGACAGGACTGCAGAATCGCCTCGGCCGAAATCTAGTTAGCACTTAAAATCTCAAGAATTTGGTCAGACAGTCTAGTCAGACGCTTTTCTGAGGCACTGCTTTCCGAAAGTGCCAACTCCATTTTCGACACACGAAAAGCGGGTACATATAGCATGTACTCATGTACCATAAGTGGTAAGAGAGAAATGATGAAAATGGTGGGTGACGCCTCAATCCTCGGGCAGTGTCCTCGTTTGACAACCCGCCAACCACAATCTACATGTTCATGCGTCATTCCATACGGCAAGGTGGTGTGTATGCGTGCAAAAATGGCCACTTGGGCCTTACACATCTACTATAAAAATGTACATTTTATGGCTGAAAATGATTTATTACAATTGTATTTAATTACAATTTATACAACCGGGTCCTTGTCTGACTGTAAAATTACAAGATAAGGCCATTCGTCGTTCTTCGCCCCAAGGCCCCTGTTGCCCATCCCTGTCATTGCCTTAGTACCTGGCAAGTATCAGCCCTACCTACTGGGTGGAGCAAAGCCCAAGAAAGAATTTCTTACCTGGGTTACTTCTCCCAACCTAAGTGCAATGCAATGGCACACAAACATCCAACACATGCTAATATATCACTCATGCATATGGGTTAACAAAATTAAATCCATACATCATGTTATTCGCTTTATAATAATAACATAAACTTAGCTCACACGGGTTGCGCACAATCCGACCTTTGCTCGGCTCTCGGGAACAGCCCACAATTCACACAACATGTTATTTTCTCATGGCAATAACATAACACTTCACGCAAAATCAAGCAAACACCCAAAACAGCCCGCGCGGACTGCCCGGGGAAAACACCTTAGATTTTCTTGCATCTCCATTCAAAGTTGAACTGTGCAACCACTCCGCCTATCCAGTCTCAACAAATCCCCATCCATTTACAGAGAACTTGGCAGACAGCAAAGCAGTGAGAAAAACCCCTCACCTTAAGTGAGCCTGTCTAAAACCTCCCAAATCCGGTGATCACACGTAGCTCCCTCGACGTGTGTACTCACCCCTTGCTCAGACCTAAGCGAGCCTGGCCGGTCCCATCGTCGATAGATCTTTAGAGAGAGAAGTCTACTTTCTCTCTCTAAAAACCCCTCTTCCTCACTCTCCCTTTCTCGGGTTGGTCTCTCCCTCTCTTTCCCCTCCCCAAAACTCGGAGGATTTCGGTCAAGGTTGTCAAGAGACAAGTCCTCTCTATGCCAATACATGTCCATTTCTCATCGACTATAGGATTACACCCTTTATCCTTTATCCATCTACCTCGAGATTTCTATCGAAATGGCATGATGCCATGTGTCACACGGTGAGCCCCACTTGAGCTCCATGGTCTGATCAGATCCGCCTGGACACGTGGTCGCCCTCGGGCCACCTCCGAACCGGCCATGTCCACATCCTTCCTAAGTGCCCTTAAAACGCGCGGAAATCTCGACCTCCCCACATCCATTCACCAACTAACAGCCAAATTCCTTCACAGACGATCAACTAGCAGTCCCGCTTCTGGCCATCTGATCTAGAAAATCTCGATTTTTACCGAAATTGTCACGAGATCCTTCCTTAGGAAACTGATTTTCCTGGTCTCACAAATGGACTCGCGAGGTAGAAACATTAACATCAAACTGAAAAGGGACATAAATGTCAATTTTGGAATGTTGGTAATGAGCTAGATGCCAAATTAGAGAATAGTGTTTCTTATCTTCTCCCATTTTAAACAAGCCAAAACGTGACTTTCACAAACCGCGAGATGCAGAGTGGAGGACCAAAAAATGAGATTCAGAGAGCAGGCAGTCTCCCGACTTCTCTCTTAAAATACACGCCATCTTAATCGCTGGATTTACTTTATGTAAGAGGAAAACTGCTTCATTTACGAGTGTTACGTGGATCCTGTCACAGTTTGGCCAACCCAAGAGGGTGTGATTTTCTCCCCCTACTTGTGTTTCTTTATTCTCTCATTTTTATGGGTTTTACTTGACAGCTTCTTGCTAGCTCTCGAGGCCATGAGGGGTGCCGAAAGTGATCTAGTCCCAAAACATGGGACCAATTGTGGGAATTTTCTTGGGATTAGATGGCCGGACGTGAATCCAAGTGGGCTGTTTGTGTGAAATTGGCATTAAAAATGCATAATAGATGATAAAGGCCGAATAATGTTAGATCATTCAAACATGGGACCTGACCGATAAAAATTTTCGAGAAATATGGAGCGTACCGTGGTCGCTCTAACGCCGATTTTGGTGTGAAATCATGTATTTGTGTGGCAAGTTAAGATGTGTGTACGATCGGATCGAGCTCTTAAAATGCATCATGGAAAAACCCGTTCACTATGAACCTAAGATTTAGGGATTTTTCGAATAGTAACCTAGGTTTTACTATTCCAAATAGTGTTCTAAGAATGTAACACAAAGGGAAATTATGTGTTTGGTTAAGTAATTCTAATCGACTGCTTTGTGTTTGAACATTAGCCCAAGTGAGCTGTAATTTGGTGTGTGTGAAATGATAAAATCATAACATGTTGTATGATGCGACTTTCTATGTAAATATATTCATGTTATATATTTCCTCAGATGTGATTGAGTATCGTAATGGAACCGGCACAGCACTCATATGCAGTGATCGGGACACCCTAGATTATAGGAGGGAGTGCATGAATCAAGTCTAGAGGGAAAAGGTTCTGAGGTAGTCTAAAACAAAGACCATCTGAGGGTAGTCCAAACTAAATAATATATCAACCGTCTGAGCGCCTGGGCTTGATATCTATTCATCGATGTAGTCCACAAACAAATATATCAACCGTCTGAGCGGTCCACTTGGACATTTATCCACCTGAGGGTAGTCCACAAACAACAACATATATCAACTACCTGAGCGCCAATTGATATATATTCACTCCGAGGCTGCCCACCAACAACAATAACAATTCTGACAAGGCTGAAGTGGAAAGAGAGAGTCTCCAAGAGGACTTCAGATCCGAGTTGGATTGCGTATTCAAGTAGGATCATGCATTTGCTTGAATGGACGTTAAATCGAACAATGTAATCGCACTTCAGGTGGTGAGCAGTCTACTTAGTGGCGATTCTCCTCATCAGAGTTAGGTCACCTTCAAAGGATCCCCTTTCAGCAATGAGCGTGAAGACTCGTCATTCTTGAGGTTGATAAGAAGGTTTGGTAGTGGCTTGATGATATTTACACGCATTAGAATTTATTTAATATACATGTCAGATAAGAGTAAAACATTCAACTTCTGAACTATTGATATAGTCAGATATATGTAAGCTGAAAGACAAATATGGGCCCAAGTGGCTTATTGGGATATATATATTGCATATATTGCTGATCGCATGTTTATATTGTGTTTTGTATTCGGGGTAGAGCCCCGCATGTGCGAGACTCCCGCTCATTTTCAGTATGTCGTAACCCACTTCCACTGTATTCATGTCGACAGTAGTCAACTAATTCTAGTTGGGCGCCACACAATATTCTCCACATTAATGTTACTAAATTGAATGTACAACTATTAATTTAATATAAAATTATCTTTAAATATGAGTGATTACGACATTGGGTCGCATAACTTCATTAAAATTTTGAATTATTTAGATCCAATTTAAAATTCCTCATGTTTATTCTGTCAGTATCACATAATCATTTTGGTTATTGATCCCCTACGTGGCTCACATGCCTGCCACTTAACATGCAATCGCTTCTCAATATTTTACATTAATTTATTAGGTTTTCCATAATAATAATAATATTATATAGACATTAATGTTACTAAAATTAATGTGATAACCATTAATTCTAATTTCTAATTATCTTATCCAAATAGCCGATTTAAACGCACAATCACAAAATCTGAAATTGGCCTTGTAGTTCCAATCTCTTACAAAATCCGATCATGTTTATCTGCTGAGGCATTACATAATTATTTTATTATTGATCCTTAATGGAGTCCACATAGTTTCAAATTAATAAAATTAATTTTTAACATGCACCATTCAATATTTTTTACATTAATTTATTAGGTTTTCCATAATAATATCTAGACATTAATGTTGCTAAAATTGAATGTGATAAACTAATAATTTAATTTCAAAATTATCTTTTCTTAGTATTATCGACATCATCGTATAATCTATTAAAATTTGAAATTATTTTAGTTCCAATCCCATAAAATTCGATCATGCCGTTTTTATTATTGACCTAATGGAGTTCGTATTTCAAATTAATTAATGACTTAACTCACCATTCAATATTTTACATTAATTCAACTAAATACTTCATAATAATATTATCTAGACAAAATAAATATCATTATGTATATGTATATATTCCAAGATGATGAAATTATAGTGGCACTATCTATTCTGTAAGTAGCATGGCAAGCATACATCATATGTTATTACTATATAAATAATATTATAAGCAAAGAATAAATACGGCCCTTAATCCATGGTTTCCTGTAAGAAGAAAAAATAGCCCAATAGTACAAGAACCCTAACTTGACATTCAGCCTGTAATCCATCTTTCCATCGTGTCTTGAAATTTCTTTGAATTGTGGAATGCTAGAATTACTTTCTGGTTTTTAAGCCCAAAAACACAAAACTTAACTAGTCCCTCATAAGCCAGCACCAAAATCGGGACAATCAACTGAGATACAACTTTGATCACACGATATTATGCGGAAGGTATATCACCACATGAGAACTCAATCTGAAGCCAACATTTTGTCCAAATTCGACGCGCCCAAGCCCCCCACGCACGTCAAAATCAAAAAGCAAAATCGTTGTCAGTCACCGCACAAAGCTTGAATCATCATGAAATTTTATAGAGGGATAGAAATAAATACTTATGGAACATAATCGGTCAAATTCCGTCCAAATCCGAGACTGAAGCACACACCCAAGCAACGCCCGGTCAAAACTAAAATCACGCCATTCACCGCATGTACCTTTGGACAATTTAAATTTTATAAGGAGGTAGATCACGAAGAAAGGATTAGCCGCAATAAATTTGATTCCAACTGCCAGCACGTGTCCCTATGCACCCCTAAGCCAAGCGCTGCGGAGTCCCAGTCTCAACCGCTTTATGCGACACGCGTGTGGGCACGTGCCTGTCTTCCAATGACCTCTTCCTCCCACCACCTCCTGGTGTCCCTGTCACGATTATGGTGTTGGTATGCCAACCTAGGCTTCGATCTACACGAAAACAATGAACAATAACATGCAGGCTAGAAAATTCCACTTTTGATACTTTATTATATAATTATCCAATAAACTAATTTACATAGAATTATCCAATAAATAAAATAAATAAATCAATGAGGAATACCTAATCTTATGATTAGCCTCCAAGTTACTATAAAAAAAAAAAAAAATACAATCAAATTTTCTACCATGATTAAGGCCAAATAAAACATTCATTCATACAAAATATAAATAATATGAAACATAAACCAGGCACTATATCAATTAATTAAATATACATGTAAAATATAATGTATCTTGCCATTGATTCAACCAGCTCACTTGCCTGTCAGATCAATGTATAACTAAGCTCGACTGCTGGATCGATAAGATATGTGATACACTAATGTCATCGTGCTTAGGGTTTACCAACCTTCATGCCGGAACCTTCAAAATATCTGTCATAATGGGCCTGTGGGAAAATACTAATCGCCAGACTAAAGAAGAGTACTCCACGATGTGGCAAGACCCATATGGAGAATATATCAAGGGTCCTATGAAATGGGTCTATTTATATACTCAAAATTTAACTCCTTATAGGGTTACTTTGTCAAACAAGGAACCAATCTGGCTGCATACTAAGCCACCTGAGGTTGTATCTTCTATTTTTTTATAATTAAAACCATTTATAGTAAGGAGACAACAGGCCATATAATCTCTATCTCGTTAGGAAATCCATTGGAAAGTAA